>CM077512.1:5285815-5505218 GCA_039654745.1 Houttuynia cordata
TTGGCTCGTCAACAAACAATCCTGAAAAGGTGTTCCTTTGGTAAACAGCGGATTAGGCTAAAAAAATATGGCGTATTTTCTTGAGCAAAAGAATATTCTATATTAAAAAGAGTCAGAGCTACATTTATTAGCATTGAGCACTAGTGCCACCAGCAAAGATACGATCGCGATAGTTTCTATCAATCGAGGACCAAGCAACAGGAAAACATGAATATGCATCATATAACAGTTTTGTAGACGGCAGCGTATACTTATTTGGATAACTATCATCACCATTGAGAACCTCCATTCCTCTTATATATGCTGCCTTTCCAAGGCCTTCATATGCGAAGTGGCCACTCCCCATCTGTGGAAACATTATCTCTGGTGTTCCTCGGAAATTATTTGCAGTCCATATAACTACGTTTGCGCTGTCTGCTAAGGTAGTAAAAAGTTCCTTTGGCCAATACCCAACATGTATGTTATCAGGTCCATAATACAACCACCAATTCTTGGTTTCTTGATCCTGCAGTAGGAAATGAAGACAAAATAAAAAAGGTAAATTACATGTCACGTTATGTAAAATGAAGAATTTTATGAGCTAAGTTCATGGCATGCACAATGCTATTCACGAGAAATGCTATTTGATGCCCGGAAAAATACTTGGGATGGACCAAGTAAAATTATGAAGCATTAATGCATGAAAGCAGAATTACCTCATGTTACAACAATGTACTTGGTCAAAATTCCAGCCCCTTCTCCCAAAGGGGATTGGGGGGAGGGTTTTCCATTACTGAACCAAAAAATCGAACCACTTGTAGTTATGAATTAATTATAGGATGGGAAGATATTGTGATTCACCTGAAATATATTTAAAAGAATTTCAGTTTGTTGCCCCTCATAGGCTGAAATTGGCCATATAGTAGCTCCAAGGTTGATAGATCGGTCGACTTGAACAAAGCCTGGACATTTTAAGTCATCACAACCTGTTTTAGTGTAGCCGTCTGCCTAATGTGCAAGAAAAGTCATTAATTAGTAACCAATCCGTTTAGGCTCTCATCAACATGAAATTGCTCCTTCAAACAAAACAATATCTTACCGTCCAACTTGTGAAAAATCGTGTTTTAGTGTCCCCATATTCAGGAGCAACCTGGCATGAGAATGTCAGAGAGTGAATGTAAGAAAATTATCACAGGGTAAAAGCATTCGACAAAGCCTAATTGAACTAAAGAGTTTTTTATAATAAATTAAACTAAAGAGTTACTTACCACCCATCCAACTTGTATGATATTAGTATTTACCCGATCATCATTTCCATCCCAACTCTTGACCCTGAGTAACATAAAGCTACGCTGATCGTTGGATACTTGTGGGTTCCACACATTTAATTTGGCCTTGGCTCCGTGGTAGTAACCTTTATAATCTTTTGTGACACACCCAGCAACCTTGATGAACATAAAGAAAAGTCTTAAGCCAGTGTTAGAATAACCTAGTTTAAATTATAGGCCTCAGCTTGGATATCCTTTTCTTTTGATTTGCATCTATTATGGAGTTAGACATTAGCATAGAAAGAAATAAAATTAGGCAATTAAAATGAAATTAAAAAAACAATACAGATGAGCTTCTCTGATATAAATATGCTCACCAGTATAAGGCAAACATTTTTATTTAATGGAACGATATATCTGATTCCACGTATGAGGCTTTTTTTTTCCCTATAGCTTAAATTTGAAAGTTATAAATTTACCATTCCAAATTATCTAGCCAAATGCTATTCTACACACAGGCAAGGCTTTTGAGTATATCAGCAGAGTAAACACTTCTACACTTACATGATAACGAGCGTCATAAGGCGTGTTGGGATGGAAACCTACGTTCCCATCAGATATTACTGAGACATTTTCTCCCTTGCTAGGCCTACGAATTGGCACAGTTCCTATCGGACAACCTCCTCTTCTTTCAAGCTCAAATAGGATTGGTGTGGCTTTTAGAGGGGCCTCTTCTCCATCCATATGATTGTCGTTGCTTTTCGGAATGACACTCGGTCTCATCTGATTTATGATAAATTAAACCGTTGGATTAAAAAAAAGATGTAGAGAGAGAAAGATAAAGAGGGAGAGAGGGAGAGGACTCTTACTTGGATCTTATGATTTTTTAGCAAAGGATTATGAAAAGCAGGCTGCTTATTAATGTCAATACAGTCAATCGTGTCTCCATCACTTAACTGCACTAACATTGATTTGTTAACACTAATGCAATATCCCTAATCACAAATGTCACTTTCTTACATGTGGGTTTGTGTGTCGGTGTTAGAGAAAGATGATTGATTCCATGCGAAAGCATAAAAGAAGTTAGCGACCTGAATAGTGATTAGAGGCCTGTTTGAATGTTTTTCTCCATTTCCATGGCTTATGAAGAAGGCAAGAGAACAAAGCAGAACCAATCGAAGCCAGCACATTTTCTGAAGATGGTCAATAAAGGAGACATAGGCCTACATTTTATAGGTGACCATGATACATGTTTATTTTAGTGAGTCATAATTTCGGGCCTGCCTTTCTTGTAAAAGGGACAACGCACATCAATGTAAGATAAGAATGACATAAATGAAGGAAACGATTTGATTTCCCAATCCCTTCCTAAATTGATCTAATGAAAGGTTAGTTCATAATTCGGCCCAAATAATGTTTATCATGATACCCTCCTATAAAGATTAATCACAACACTAGATAGCTGAGTAGCCCAGGGATAGTTAAACATGTGAAGGATTTTGTTATGACCCGGCTTAGGGTAGGGTCTAATAATTTAATTATGTTAGGATCTCTTATTAGTTTCCTACTCTGATTAAAATTCTTACTAGGTTTTGTTATGACCCGGCTTAGGGTAGGGTCTAATAATTTAATTATGTTAGGATCTCTTATTAGTTTCCTACTCTGATTAAAATTCTTACTAAGTTATTATTTTCTTTCATTACTTAGATTCGTAAGTTTAGACTCCTATATAAATTAGGATCATAGTTTATAGTCTATAAATATGTAAAGGATTTTCCATATTTCATTATGTTTGGTCAATGAATATTAGAGTTATTTAGAGTAGTTTAATGTTAGTCTCTCTTAGCCCAAATCCTACTATTTTCCCCTTTCTCTAATGGAACTATCCGTGGATCCTTTGATCTACAACAGTTTCCCCATGGATCAGAAAGGACAATATGGATGGCCAGTTATAAATAACGTGGGTTTTTTTTTCAAATAGGGTGCCCCTAGAAACTCTCAATAAGACAAATGGGAACCCCTGCAAATTACCTGGGTGTCAAGACATGCGGCCATCCTATGTTCATATTCATCTAAATTCACCTTTCTACAAGTAATGAATCTATGGGTAAACATCCTTTTACTTACAGAAAAGGATCATCCTTCATTGAAAATGACCAAGAGGTAAACCCTTAAGAGGCACTGCAACTTTTGACAACTTTGGAGAACCCGCACGCCAACGTTACTGGCGGAGATGCATATTAACCTTTTCTTTTCTAAATATAGAGTAGCTAAAATTGCCAATAGTTGTCATTGTGAAGCAATGAAAATTTTCTTTTTGGCACCTGTGATGCAATGAATTAAGCCTCTCTTTTTGGCAACTATGCAACCCGTCATGATTCAATGGTTCACATGTAATAGGGGCAGGTGATTCAAAAAAAATGAAATGATTGGGTACAATTGGCGCAATACTCCAGGGTACCATATACATTCTGGAAGCCATAAGCATTCAATTGGAAAACGACACAGTGGAACAAACCATACAGGTTAGACCAAAACAAATTTTGTATCCAAGGAAATACTACTTATATATATAACTCCAGTTATCCTGAAAGGGCTGATGAATTGTGGAAGAAAATATCAGCTATGCCTATCATGTTAATTACTGGGAGATAAGGATAGATAACAATTATGATTCCTTTTTCCTTATTTCTGCTGGCACGCCATAACACACAGGCCAAGCCCCAATCAAGAATGGGAACCTGAAAGCATCTCTTGCTTGGCCCATAAATAAAGCCAGCCTGATCTTACCATAGTTATTTTTACACTTACAATTCTCATACTTCCTACAACTTCTTTCCTTTTACTATTTTTCAATTTATTGAAAATATTTGTTATAATATATATACATGGAAAAAGTTTAAATGAGATCGCTCTTCTAATCCTACTCTTTTCCCTTTTCTCTTATGGAACTAATCGTAGATCCTTTGATCTATAACAGTTTCCCGGTGGATCAGAAAGGACAATATGGGTGCCCAGTTATATATAACGTGGGTTTTTTTTTTCAAATAGGGTGCACCTAGTAACTCTCAATAAGACAAATGGGAACCCCTGCAAATTACCTGGGTGTCAAGACATGCGGCCGTCCTACATTCAGATTCATCTGAATTCACCTTTCTACTAGTAATGAATCTATGCGTAAACATCATTTCACTTACAGACAAGGTTCATCCTTCATTGAAAATGACTAAGGGGTAAACGTAACAATTATCAAAGATTAATCATATGAAAAGCAAACATATAAATGGCCAATAATAAAACCATAATATCATTTATTAATTCATATCTGCTTTAACTAGTTGACATTAATTTCCACTAATTATTTCATTAAGATACTCATATCCCAGTACCAAGCTAACTAATCTTCTATATTAGTACCAAACTTACATATCTTAATTCTATCTTCTATCCCTTTATATAAGGTGTGACGCATCAAAAAAATAAGGTGACAATTATAACCACATCCAAAGCAATCATACCAAATATTAGTGAATGAGGCACGCCGAATTTATATGCGATTGTCTTCCATATATTCTTTATTATTATTTTTCAAAATCTTGCTTATTTGGTACGTGCCTTGCGTATTTGGTAGAAAAATATTTATTTGGTATGTGAGTTTGCTTAGTTGATATGAGTGGCTGTCACACTGTACCAAATTTACTACATGGTATTAGATGTAGTAATGTATCAACCTATGACAATGCAACGACTTGTTCTTTTTGTTCTATCAAGTTTACAGGCAACAAAATCAAGTGGGGGATTGCTTAGCAAAGGTCATAATAATCATAATCATAATCAATTAGCGTCTTTTCCCAACTATTATAGGGTCAGCGACAAGGATCTTACTCCTCCGTTCCAGCTTGTTTTAGCCTACCTCTTTTGTAAGAGATAGTAAAGTCAAATCCTTTCTTATTAACTCCATCCAAGTTCTCTTATGTCTCCTTCTTTCTCTTTTAGCATCGTTTACTTGTATCCCTTCTAATCTTCTCACAGGGGCATCTAAAGATCTTCTTTCCATATGCCCATACCAGCGCAACCTACATTCCTTCAGCTTCTCCCCTAAAGGCGCTACTCCTAGGCTCTCACGAATATATTCATTTCTAATCCTATCTCTCCTAGTTATCCCACTCATCCACCTTAACATTCTCATTTCGGCTACATTCAACTTATCTATATGACTCCTCTTTGGTGCCCAGCACTCCGCTCCATAGAGTATTGCAGGCCTAATGGCCGTCCTATAGAACTTGTCTTTAAGTCTTTTTAGAACCCGCTTATCACACAACACTCCCGAGGCTGCCCTCCACTTTACCCACCCCACATTTATCTTATGCACCACATCACTATCAATATCCCATTCTTTATGGATAATGGATCCTAAGTAACGAAATTGATCACACCTTGGCACTTCTTGCCCATCTATTTCAACTAGGGCTCTATCTATAGTTCTACTTTCCTTAAAATTAAATTCCATGCACTCTGTCCTCGCAAAGGTGGAATCTATAAATATGTAAAGGGTTTTCTCTAACTCATTATGCTTGATCAATGAAAATTAGAGTTATTTAGAGTAGTTTAATGTTATTTGGTACATGACTTGGATCTGGATCTAAATCCAAATCAAAAATTCTAAATGGTCCCCATCAATTAAGAATCTTGATAGCTTTCATTTGATTCTTACTTGAACGGTTAAAGAACAATGGAACTTGCTTATTTTTATTGAACACAGCAAGAACATTCTCACATGCATCTGGCTTTCACCTAAGGTCCCCAGGATTCATGTCAAAGCCATATTGGATATGAGAAGGTGAATGCAGTTTAAATCTGATCAGTATTCCAAAATTGAGAAGCCAAGCACACACTTTTTGGTACGTTGATTGCTTCTTGGCTCTTGCTAGCCTCACTGATGTCCATCTTACAAACGTTACACTGACGCTTGGATAGCCCATAAACGAGGCCCACCACATGGGGCCACACTGCCCACAACACGATCTCATTCATAGCCATTGATCTCTCCTTTTTTAGCCTTTGAATCTGGCCGTAAAATTTCGTAATTCAACAGTATGTTTTGGCCAATTATACTCGTCCCCATGTCTGCATTGGTGTGGGGGGGGGGGGGGTTCTCTTTTCGTTCTCTTCTATTATCATCTCGTAAATTATCTTCTTAATCATGAGAATGTCATTGTAGTGCATAGACTAAGCAGATCTCATACCATTTAGCGTATGGACCTAAGCCTTTAAGATTCAATCAAAAACTACTTAAGTTAGAAATATGGTCTTAAAATATGTGCAAGAATGTCATTTTAGTGCATAGTAAGCAGATCTCATACTATTTAGTGTATGGACTTAAAACCTTTAAAATCAATCAACATTGTCTAAATTTTTTGCAAGCATGATAATGTTGAATGCAATACATGCAATGCTTCTCTCTTCTCTCTCTCTTCTTCCATGTAATGCTTCTTTTCGGCAAACTATCACTTCTTTTTGTTTCGTTTAGAAAGCCAATCATCAGATGCCGAAGAGGCAATTGGAGAGCTAGAAATGACAGTAGAACATGCAGGCAAGCTTATCAGGAACCAGTGCCAATATGATCCATAGTCACCAAGAAAGGAGTCCTTGATGAGGAAGGCGTTTCATCACTGCAAGACACAATACGGAGAAAGAATGAACTTTTGTGGCAACCAAAATCCAAGAGGCTGGATATCGAGAATGCACTAGCTCAATCTCTGTCATTTGATAGCTGATACTATGATCATCATGTGGAATTATGAACTTTTTCTATTATCATCTCGTAAATTATCTTCTTAATCATGAGAATGTCATTGTAGTGCATAGACTAAGCAGATCTCATACCATTTAGCGTATGGACTTAAGCCTTTAAGATTCAATCAAAAACTAATTAAGTTAGAAATATGGTCTTAAAATATGTGCAAGAATGTCATTTTAGTGCATAGTAAGCAGATCTCATACTATTTAGTGTATGGACTTAAAACCTTTAAGAATCAATCAACATTGTCTAAATTTTTTGCAAGCATGATAATGTTGAATGCAATACATGCAATGCAAATGTTTATTCCTGTGGAAAAGAGAAGTATTTCATATAAACTAATCTCTCTCTATATATAGAAGAAAACACATGCTTATCCAGGGCACCATCGGATGTCAATCCAATGTCTACGACTTGAAATGGGCTCATATAAGCCTAACCAATCTCATTTAAAATTTTCTCATAATATATATATATATACACACACTACAATGAGCTACCCATTTTCGTGAGCAGCACATTGTTTGTCCGATGATGAACGATCTCGCGTCTTACAGAGATGCGCTGGGTGAGCCAATCAGATTCTTTCTGAAAAAAATTTACAATTTCTATCCTACCCTCCCCCTCCCCCCTTCCTCTCTCCTGCTGCCCCCTACTCGAAGAAGACGACTGGGCCTTCTCGCCAAGGGTCGCGGCGGCGGGCCTTCTCGCCTGGGTGGGCAATGAGGCAGTCGTGATTCATCACAGCAGCAAAGGTAGGATTCATTGCTGCAATCATTGCAGGCGAGACGCCAAATGCAGCAGGGTTCTGCTGTGCTGCTACGAGGATGGCGAGGGCAATCTGGTCAGCAGGACCATCGGCCTTCAAATGGGTCCGTCCACAAACAACAATGTAGGCAAACTTAATTAAAACCAATTTGATAAGCTAATAGCATGCAATTAACTAGCCAAATGCATACATACAATTAATGAGAATGAAGCAGCTTATTAATCTCGAACTTAGAATTCTAGACTGCAAATTATGGGCCATCTGATGAGTGTATTGATAATCGTGCAGGTTTGGGCTGAGATGGGAAGCTTATAGTTTTGATTTATAAAGTTTTTGAAGGTCGTGACTGTTAACCTTGTATGCACTCTTAGCCAAACTTATTTGTGAGAGCATATATATGAATTTTTTTATCGGTACATATATGAAATTGTTACCCTTTAACATCGAACAAGCTTTCCAAATACAAAACATTGCATAAATACTCCCTCCGTTCTAAAATATTAAGTACATTTAAAAATATTCACTATTCCAAAATATTGTATACATTTTGCCAAATCACGTGACTTCCTCTTTCCAAAATTGGAGGAGACTTGGACGGATTGACTTGAACATGGTTCATGAATGAGCATATAAGTTGGGACATGATATTAAGGAGAAGAAGTCATGCGACTACCTTGTGGGCTTCATGGTCTAATAAAAATGAGAATTTTCTCAAATGTACACAGTATTATTACTTATTAAAAAGAGTCAGCTACATTTATTAGCATTGGGCACTCGGGCCACCAGCATAGATACGATCGCGATAGTTTCTATCAATCGAGGACCAAGCAGCAGGAAAACATGAATATGCATCATATAACAATTTAGTAGACGGCTGCGTATAGTTATTTGGATAACTATCATAACCATTGAGAACCACCATTCCTCTTATATATGCTGCCTTTCCAGGACCTTCATATGCGAAGTGGCCACTCCCCATCGGTGGAAACATTATGTCTGGTGTTCCTCGAAAATTATTTGCAGTCCATATTACAACGTCTGCGTGCTCTGCTAAGGTAGTAAAAAGTTCCTTTGGCCAATACCCAACATGTATGTTGTCAGGTCCATAATACAACCACCAATTCTTGGTTTCTTGATCCTGCAGTTAGGAAATGAAGACAAAATAAAAAAGGTAAATTACATGTCACATTATGTAAAATGAAGAATTTTATGAGCTAAGTTCATGGCATGCACAATGCTATTCGAGAGAAATGTTGTTTGATGCCAGGAAAAATACTTGGGATGGACGAAGTACAATTACGAAGCATTAATGCATGAAATTTTAATTATAGACAGAACTACCTCATGTTACAACAATGTACTTGGTCAAAATTCCTGCCCCTTCTCCCAAAGGATATTGGGGGGAGGGTTTTCCATTACTGAACAAAAAAATCGATCCACTTGTAGTTATGAAGTAATTATAGGATGAGAAGATATTGTGATTCACCTGAAATATATTTAAAAGAATTTCAGTTTGTTGCCCCTCATAGGCTGAAATCGGCCATATAGTAGCGCCAAGGTTGATAGATCGGTCGATTTGGACAAAGCCTGGACATTTTAAGTCATCACAACCTGTTTTAGAGTAGCCGTCCGCCTAATGTGCAAGAAAAGCCATAAATTAGTAACCGATCTGTTTAGGTTCTCATCAACATGAAGCTGCTCCAAACAAAACAATATCTTACTGTCCAACTTGTGAAAAATCGTGTTTTAGTGTCCCCATTTTCAGGAGTAACCTGCCATGAGAATTTCAGAGTGAATGTAAGAAAATTTTCAGTAAATTGTCACTGGGTAAAAGTATTCGACAAAGCCTAATTGAACTAAAGAGTTTTTTATTATTGATTAAAGTAAAGAGTTACTTACCATCCATCCAACTTGTATGATATTAGTATTTACCCGATCATCATTTCCATCCCAACTCTTGACCCTCAGTAACATAAAGCTACGCTGATCGTTGGATACTTGTGGATGCCACACATTTATTATGGCCTTGGCTCCGTGGTAGTAACCTTTATAATCTTTTGTGACACACCCAGCAACCTTGATGAACATAAAGAAAAGTCTTAAGCCAGTGTTAGAATAACCTAGTTTAAAATATAGGCCTCAGCTTGGATATCCTTTTCGTTTGATTTGCATCTTTTATGGAGTTAGACATTAGCATAGAAAGAAATAAAATTAGGCAATTAAAAAACAATCCAGATGAGCTTCTCTGATATAAATATGCTCACCAGTATAAGACAAACATTTTTATTTAATAGAACGATATATCTGATTCCATATATGAGGCTTTTTTTCTTATAGCTTAAATTGAAAGTTATAAATTTACCATTCCAAATTATCTAGCCAAATGCTATTCTACACACAGGCAAGGCTTTTGAGTATATCAGCAGAGTAAACACTTCAACACTTACATGATAACGAGCGTCATAATGCGTGTTGGGATGGAAACCTACGTTCCCATCAGATATTACTGAGACATTTTCTCCCTTGCTAGGCCGACGAATTGGCACAGTTCCTATCGGACAACCTCCTCTTCTTTCAAGCTCAAATAGGATTGGTGTGGCTTTTAGAGGGGCCTCTTCTCCATCCATATGATTGTCGTTGCTTTTCGGAATAACACTCGGTCTCATCTGATTTATGATAAATTAAACCGTTGGATTAAAAAAAAAGATGTAGAGAGAGAGAGATAAAGAGGGAGAGAGGGAGAGGACTCTTACTTGGATCTTATGAATTTTTTAGCAAAGGATTATGAAAAGCAGGCTGCTTATTAATGTCAATACAGTCAATCGTGTCTCCATCACTTAACTGCAATAACATTGATTTGTTAACACTAATGCAATATCCCCAATCACAAATGCCACTTTCTTACATGTGGGTTTGTGTGTCGGTGTTAGAGAAAGATGATTGATTTCATGCGAAAGCATAAAAGAAGTTAGCGACCTGAATAGTGATTAGAGGCCTGTTTGAATGTTTTTCTCCACTTCCATGGCTTATGAAGAAGGCAAGAGAACAAAGCAGAAACAATCGAAGCCAGCACATTATCTGAAGATGGTCAGTAAAGGAGACATAGGCCTTCATTTTATAGGTGATCATGATATATGTCCATTTTAGTGAGTCATAATTTCGGGCTTGCCTTTCTTGTAAAAGTGATGACACACATCCATGTTAGGGAAGAATGACATAAATGAAGGAAATGATTTGATTTCCCAATCCCTTCCTAAATTGAACTAATGAAAGGTTAGTTCATTATTCGGCCCAAATGACGTTTATCATGATACCCTCCTATAAAGGTTAATCACAACACTAGATAGCTGAGTAGCCCAGGGATAGATAGACATGTGAAGGTTTCTGTTATGACCAGGCTTAGGGTAGGGTCCACAAATTTAATTATGTTAGGATCTCTTATTGGTTTCCTACTCTAATTAAAATTCTTAATAAGTTATTGTTTTCTTTCATTACTTAGATTCGTAGGACTACTAAACTCCTATATAAATTAGGATTATAGTTTATAGTCTATAAATATGTAAAAGATTTTTCCTAATTCATTATGTTTGATCAATCAAAATTACAGTTATTTAGAGTAGTTTAATGTTAGTCTCTCTTAGCCCAAATCCTACTCTTTTCCCTTTTCTTTGATGGAACTATCCGTGGATCCTTTGATCTACAACATTTTCCGAATGGATCAGAAAGGATAATATGGGTGCCCAGATATTTATATAACGTGGTTTTTTTTTTCAAATAGGCTGCCCCTAGTAACTCTCAATAAGACAAATGGGAACCCTTGTAAATTACCTGGGTGTCAAGACATGCGGCCGTCCTACGTTCATATTCATCTAAATTCACCTTTCTACAAGTAATGAATCTATGCGTAAACATCCTTTTACTTACGGAAAAGGTTCATCCTTCATTGAAAATGACCAAGAGGTAAACCCTTAAGAACAAGTTTCGACAACTTTGGAGAACCCTGGCGCACGCCAACATTACTGGCGGAGGTGCGTATTAACCTTTTCTTTTCTAACTATAGAGTAGCTAAAAATTGCCAATAATTGTCATTGTGATGCAATGAAATTTTTTCTTTTTGGCAACTGTGATGCAATGAATTAAGCCTCTCTTTTTGGCAACTATGCAACCCGTCATGATTCGATGGCTCACATGTAATAGGGATGAGGAAATGATTGGGTACAAATTGCGCAATACTCCAGGGTACCATATACATTTTGGAAGCCATAAGCATTCAATTGGAAAATGACACAATAGAAGAAACCATACAGGTTAGACCAAAATGAATTTTGTATCCAAGGAAATACTTATATAACTCCAGTTATCCAGAAAGGGCTGATGAATTGTGGAAGAAAATATGAGCTATGCCTATCATGTTAATTAATAGGAGATAAGGAAAGGTAACAACTATGATTCCTTTTTCCTTATTTCTGTGGGCACGCCATAACACACAGGCCAAGCCCCAATCTAGAATGGGAACATGAAAGCATCTCTTGCTTGGCCCATAAATGAAGCCAGCCTGATCTTACCATAGTTATTTTTGCACTTGCAATTCTCATACTTCCTACAACTTCTTTCCTTTTACTATTTCTCAATTCATTGAAAATATTTGTTATAATATATATATGGGAAAAGTTTAAATGAGATTGCTCTCATATGGCTTATATGAGGCTATTTTAAATCTTAATCGTTGGATCTTGATTTAATGGCTAATGATAGCTATAATGATTTCACCTACCCCTGATGTGCCACACTCACTTATCTACTGATTTGATATCCACCCTCCGATCGGAGTCCAACGACTATAAATATTAGCCTCATGCTCCTTATATGAGAACGATCTCATGTGAACCATTCTCTATATAAGAAAAAGTTTAAATGAGATTAGTCTCATTTAATTTATATGAAGCCAGTTCAAATTGTAGCTATATATATATATATATATATGTATATATAGATGAGTTTACATGAGATCGTTCTCATATAAGGAGTATGAGGCCAATTTTTATTACCACTAGATTCCGATCGGATGGTGGATATCAAATCAGTGGGTAGGTGAGTGTGTCACATCAAGGAGTGGGTGAGATATTATGGATATTTGTAGCCGTCAGATCAAGATCCAACGACTACGATTCAAAGTGGCCTTATATAAGCAATATGAGAACGATCTCATATAAACTTTTCCTATATATACATATATGGGAAAAGTTTAAATGAGATCGCTCTCATATTGCTTATATGAGGCCACTTTGAATCGTAGCTGTTGGATCTTGATCTGACGGCTACAAATATCCATAATGATCTCACCCACTCTTTGATGTGACACACTCACTTACCCACTGATTTGATATCCACCCTTTGATCAGAATCTAACGGTAATAAAGATTGGCCTCATGCTCCTTATATGAGAATGATCTCATGTAAACTCATCTCTCTCTCTCTCTCTCTCTCTCTCTCTCTCTCTCTCTCTCTATATATATATATATATATATATATATATATATATATGTCTCACTTTTTGTCCTTGTCGACAGGACCATAAGTCTGCAAATGGGTCCACAATGTAGGCAATCTTAATTAAAACGAATTTAATATGCTAATAGCATGTGGTTAATTATCCAAATGCATACATGTGATTGATCAGAATGAACCATCTTATTAATCTCAAACTTAGATTTCTGGACGGCAAGTTATTGGCAATCTGATGAGTGTATCGTAGTCTTGTAGGTTTGGGCTGAGATGGGAAGCCTATAGTTTTAATTTATACAGTTTTTGAAGGTTGTGACAGTTAACCTTGTATGCGCACTCTTATTCAAACTTATTTGTGAGAGCACATATATGAAATTGTTTTTTTATCGGTACATATATGAAATTGTCACCCTTTAGCATCGAATAAGCTTTTCTAATTTAGAATATTGCGTAAATGCTCCCTCCGTTCTAACATACTATGTACATTTGAAAATATTCACTATTCCAAAATATTATATATATTTTGTCAAATCACATGACTTTCTCTTTCCAAAATTGCAGGATTGGAAAGATTGACTTGAACATGGCTCGTGAATGAGCAATGAGCATACGAGTTGACAGGATATCAAGGAGAACAAGTCATGTGGGCTTCATGGTCTAATAAAAATGAGAATTTTCTCAAATTTACACAGTATTATTACTTATTAGAAAGAGTCAGAGGTACATTTATTAGCATTGATTTAATCGTACGTGTCACGCCCCAAATTTCGAAGACCCTTTTTACGCGGAAGCGACATTCCAATGAAGGTCAAGGGTAGGAAACCTGGGACGGACCGAATACTCGAGACTTCTATTATCCCTTTTTAATATCAGGGAACATGCAGGATCATCACGACTTAAACAATAATTACTTACAAAATATGGAATAACTGAAAAGAGATCTAATTCGTTATTACAAAGTCTTGAAATGTCTTAACACAACATAAAATAAAACGGCGCGCAGGCCGCGAGTTCAAGCATTCAATCATAATAAAATAAACTAAACAAGTCTTCCAATCTTCAGCATCCACCCATGCTGCCAAACGCCATCACCTCTGCTCCTCCTTAATTCCTGCATCAGATGATGCATGAGTATTCCATAGGAAATACCCAGTAGGATACAGAAAAACCACAGTGGAACAGATAACACAAGAGAAGACTCCAAAATAGAAATAGGTCAACAGACTTGGTTTAACAAAACTGATTTCACTTATCTGAAACATCTGACATCCTCGACTCATCATAGTCAAGGAAGTAAAAGTCAAAGACTCCAACTTACACAGAGTAATGGAAATACAATATTAACATAAGCTCTGGACATCTAAAGTGTCAGAGGTAACAATTTCTGCTCGCAATTCTGTCCATTCCTTCCATGGATAACAATACCAGAACATCCTAGAGGTTCTACAGAGGAACCCGGCCATGCGTCTAGGGATGCTGGCCCCATCGGTGCTTACGGGCACAATGGGCGGAGATTGCAGACCTTCCGTAATGTCATACAATCTAAGCGCACGCGGTTGCCGTCATCGGCTGAACTACAGAGGTTCATCATCATCGGAGATCTCGCAAGATCTAGCAATGACTCGTGAGCATACTATGATTCCGACTAAGAGCTTTCAGAAATGCCACTTAGCGGAGAAACAATTTCTTGGAACATCGGGTTTTATCATGAAAAGGCTTAAATCAAAGCTTTCTGAATTTCAACTCTTCATAGGAGTAGAATACAATTATCGATCACAATCCAAATAGACTCACTAAGGAGTGTTTGAATATCTCAGAACAATTAGGTCTGGGAACTCGGTTGAGACCCGACCGAAAGACTCATCAAAGAGACCCGCCACAGGTTCGCCAAAGGTCCATGCTCCGCCGTCTTCATCGTCGTACCTAATCCTAGAGTTGACAATCCCCGACACAGAAATAATGAAATGACGTGTCTCAAGTAGACCACGTCAAAGATTCCGAATAAGATTCTCGCATTGAATACCCTTGAGTCATGAATAACTCAAGAGAAGAACACAAAGGACAATTAATAAGGGACACCCCGTTCGACTCTAGGATCCGTCTTACACTTTTAAGTTCACTGATTCCAATGTCTTATAAGTAGTATCATGCTTAATTAAAGTCTTTAATTATTATCTCAAATTAAGTTTCTTAATATTATTAGGGTTTTAGGGTTAATATGCACAGGAATCCAGTTCTGTCCAAACAGAACAGCCCACTTCCGAAGGTCACTACGCCCCGTACCCAGTGAACAATCTTCTGAAATTTTATCTCAGATTTCCTCCGATGTCTAGTTTACAGATTGATAAACGGTTTACTGTTTGGATTTTTCTACAATTAGTTATCATTTTTAGAGTGGGGTCTGTGTGCGCAGGACTGCTCCTGGCCGAGACCAATTAACATAAATCATACTAGTTAATTACTTGTATAAACCTTAGTAATTCCATAATTACCCTCTCTGACACTATTATCATTTTCTTAATGTCTTTTACAGAGCCTAAAGGTTCTGGATTTATGAATTTTAAACCCACCCTTAAGTTACATCTTATGGTCCGATTGCTATACCTTTATTCTAATGCCATTAACCCAAGTTACTAAATCAGCCAATTAAAACCGGACACTTCCTAATCCAAAAAGGTTCTGACATGACGTCAGACCTCTCTCGGACTTCAGAGAGTGATACAAATTTGATTACTAAAATTAATCATATACTTTACATATGGTATACACATACCCTTACCCGATCTTGATTATACGTACTAATGTAATAATCTTATGATTAAACCAAAAGGACAGTCATTCCCGGACGCCAAAGCAAACCATCATACTGGTCCATGACCAAAGATTCAAACTTTTTATAATCAGAGAGTGAATTAATACCTTTAGTGATAAATACAAGAAGTATCAACAAGGATTTCACCGAAAATTGCATAAGACAATAAATCGGGCAAGTATTAATCAAACCATAAGAAATTCAATGATCAATCAAGACAACTAACTCCGGACAGAAGTTAGACATCAACTTTATGCAATAAAGGTGACGACTTTCTGGAATTGAAGCAATGGGGGACGTCTATCTAGGCGTTAGGACGAGATAGAGTCAAGCATGCACATCGAATAGAGCATTACAACAATATGAATCATTATGATCAAAGCATGTCAATAATTCGTATCATACGAGATTGAATCAAAGCATATAATATATCAGCATATTTATCAATGGGCTACTCGAAAGCATGTCAAAAATTCACAAGTCACACTTGTGGAAAAAGGCTCCTACCTCTTACGACAAACCGCCATTCCCTTCGCGTAGAACGCTCCTTGTTTCGCGCCTTCTCCTACGCCCGTCGATTCACCACACCACGATGTGACGAATGAATGGAGAAAAGGTACTGATTTAGAGGGGTGTGAAGGAGGAAGAAGGCACACAAGAATGGGGAACGTGGGCTAAAGGGGAACCGGCCCCTTTTTGGTTCCATTTAAATAGGTGGTTCACCTTCTAAGCCATGCCATCTCGGCCGTCCGTTTTCCTCCCATCCAACGTCCAAGAAAGAGTCCAGCAAGAGAGCCATCTTCCCATCCAACGTGCCCCCAAATTCAGCCTCTTTAGAATATTTGAATTTCCAATTAGCTAAGATCAAGATCTTTCTCCAAGATTTTCCCAAACCGAAAAAGGTAGTTATGCTCTACCATTTGGGTGCCCAAACCAAAAGCCACCATGATCCCTTTTTGAATGGCAAGCTTTGGTAAGATTTTCCTTGAAGCTGATTCGCTCCTACTAAAATTAGTTATAATCAAATCAATTAAGGGGGATTAGTTAGAGAGATAATTAGCAATTATGCCATTGTAACCACCTGAGCCATAACCAACCCACGATTTGCTCCTCTACTCAATTGGCGCCCATTAGGTTAGATGGAATATGCTTTGGCATCTTTATTAAGTGCCAATCAAATCCCTTAAATAAGCCCTAATCAAATCAATTACAAATTAGGGTAATCCATTAATTAAAATTAGTGAAATTCAAATCAAAAGAAAACTCCCCACGATTTGGTCTCTCAAATCGTGGGTCCAAGGCGCCCACGTCACCCATGAGGTGGCGTGATTCCTCAGGGTCCACGTGGTCCTCCACTGGATCTCGCACATCTTATAGCACAGATCGCAGATGAACGGTTAAGATAACCTACACGCGCGCTGAGCAGTTCCACCGTGCACGAGTCCTACCCTGGTGACACATCCACTAGGCCCCGTCACACGTGTACTCGCACACGTGACTAGCCCTAGCCCTGGCACTCGACTGGCCCTGGCGTCAGGTGTATCAAACCCTGGCGCCAGATAGGTTACGGCGCCAGGCCCAGTCCTCGCGCTCGGAAAAACCTGCCTAATCTGGTTAAACAATTTTAATTGACCAAAAATCATCAAGACAGGGTTTCACAAGGCCAAAACGAAAAACTGGACCTATAATCACGACAGATACGAAAACTTTCCTATTTTAGACCAGTTTCCTAAAATAGCAATTTCCAAAAACGTACCAATTTTTCGGGTGTTACATCCTCCCCTCCTAAAAAGAACATTTCGTCCTCGAAATGCTGATAATCAATCTTCAAACAGTTGAGGGTAAGATTTCTTCATCTCATCTTCTGCTTCCCATGTCATTTCCTCGGAGTGCTGGTTTTGCCACAGAACCTTCACCAACGGGATAGTCTTCTTTCGTAACACCTGATCTTTCTTATCCAAAATCTTGATTGGTCTCATCGGAAAAGACAAGTCTGCCTCTAACTCCATTGTTGTATAATCTAATACATGGGACTCATCCGGCACATATTTCCTCAACATTGATACATGAAATGTATTGTGTACTTCCGCCAGTTGTGGGGGTAAGGCCAATCTGTAGGCAACTGGCCCGACCCGTTCTAAGATCTCAAATGGTCCAACAAACCTCGGGCTAAGTTTCCCTTTCTTTCCAAACCTCATGACTCCTTTTGACGGAGAAACCTTCAGAAACACGTTGTCTCCCTCCTGAAACTCCAAATCCCGTCTTCGGTTATCCGCATAACTCTTTTGTCTGCTCTGTGCTGTTTGTAGTTTTTGTCGAATCTGTTTCACCGTCTCTGCGCAGTACTGTACTAGTTCCGACCTCATCACTTGACTTTCTCCTACCTCTGTCCAGCACGTAGGTGATCTGCATGGTCTTCCATATAGAGCTTCAAACGGTGCCATTCCAATGCTAGAGTGATAGCTGTTGTTGTAGGCGAATTCGATCAATGGTAGATGATCATCCCAATTGCCTTTCCAGTCAATAGCACACGCTCGGAGCATGTCTTCTAAAGTCTGAATGGTTCTTTCTGACTGCCCATCGCTCTGTGGATGAAATGCTGTGCTAAAACTGAGTTTAGTGCCAAGTGCTTCCTGAATTCCTTTCCATGTCCTGGACGTAAATCTTGGATCTCGATCTGATACTATTGATATTGGTGTACCATGCAATCTCACTATTTCCTTGATGTACAACTCAGCTAGACTCTCTGGATTCTGCTTCCATCTGATTGGTAGAAAATGAGCCGTCTTTGATAATCGATCAACGATCACCCATATTGCATCCTTCTGTCTCTGGGTCTTTGGTAAGGCCACCACAAAATCCATTGTAATGTGGTCCCATTTCCACTGTGGAATCTCAAATGGCTGCAGCAATCCTGCTGGTCTCTGATGTTCCGCCTTCACTTGCTGACAGGTCAAACATTTGGATACAAACTTTCCAATATCTCGCTTCATTCCATTCCACCAGAAATTCCTTTTCAAATCCTGATATAACTTGGTACTACCTGGATGGATCGCATATTGTGAGTTATGCGCCTCTCGAAGAAGTTCTTGCCTCAATTCTGAATCTTTTGGCACAACCAGTCTTCCTACAAATAAGATACTCTCGTCAGTTCCTTTTGTGAAATTTGACTTTTCTAACAGCTTCTGCAACTGAGGACTTCTCTTCTGTGCCTCCAACACCTTCTCGTAAATCACTGATCTCACTGATATGTTTCCTAGGAAAGAAATTCTCTGGGTAGTTGGCCATTCCAGATTATACTTTCCCAATTCTTCCATCATTCTCCACTCATGCACCATCAAATGTGCCATGACCCCTGTTTTTCTGCTTAGTGCATCTGTGACTACATTCGCCTTCCCTGGGTGATAATGAATGGAAAAATCATAATCCTTCAAATACTCTAACCACCGCCTTTGTCTCATATTCAAGTCCTTCTGAGAGAAAATATACTTCAGACTCTTATGATCTGTGAATACCTCGAAAGTCTCACCATAGAGGTAGTGTCTCCAAATCTTCAGAGCAAACACGACCGCTGCTAGTTCCAAGTCATGGGTTGGATAATTCTGCTCATGGATCTTCAGCTGTCTTGACGCATAAGCCACTACATGTCCGTGCTGCATCAACACACAACCTAGACCGCATTTCGATGCATCGCTATAGATCACAAACCCACCGGTTCCTGATGGAAGTTTCAGAATCGGTGAAGATGTCAATCTCTTCTTCAGCTCCTGGAAACTCTTTTCACAATCAGCATTCGAGTTGAACTTCACTCCCTTCCTTGTTAATTTGGTCATTGGCAAGGCTAGGCTAGAAAATCCTTCGATAAATCGCCGATAATAACCTGCCAATCCCAAAAAGCTTCTGATCTCGGTCACGCTCTTCGGCTGCTCCCAATGAAGAACCGCTTCCACCTTTGTTGGATCTACCGAGACTCCGTCCCTCGATATGACATGACCCAAGAAGTTAACCTTATCCAACCAGAATTCACACTTGCTAAACTTAGCATATAACTGATTCTCTCGCAGAATTTGTAACACTTGACCCAAGTGCTCTCTGTGTTCTTCTTGACTTGCAGAGTAGACTAATATGTCATCCACAAACACGATCACAAACTGATCTAACAATGCTTTGAAGATTCGATTCATCATATCCATAAATGCTGCAGGGGCCTTAGTCAGACCAAACGGCATCACCAGAAACTCATAGTGCCCGTATCTGGTTCTGAATGCTGTTTTAGAAATATCATCTTCTTTGATCCTTAACTGATGGTATCCCGACCTTAAATCGATCCTCGAGAAAACTTTCACTGACTGCAGTTGATCAAATAAGTCATCGATCCTCGGTAGCGGATACTTGTTCTTTATGGTCACTTGGTTCAGCATTCTGTAATCAATACATAATCGCATGGATCCATCTTTCTTCTTTATAAATAGAACTGGTGCTCCCCAAGGAGACACACTCGGACGAATCAACCGTTTATCCAGTAACTCCTGGAGTTGTTCCTTCAATTCTTTCAATTCGGCAGGTGCCATCCGATACGGTGCCTTCGATATTGGTGCAGTTCCCGGTATCAGGTCTATAGTGAAGTCAACATCCCGCTTTGGTGGCAAACCAGGCAACTCCTCCGGAAAAACATCGGTAAACTCATTTACTACTTCAATTTCCTCTATATTAGGGGTAGATTTCTTGACTGATAGCACAGTCGCTAAAAAGGCTTTACAACCTTTAGCTACTAGTTTCTGAACTTTTATAGCCGAAATGATACGATTATCTTTTCTCACTCGAATACCTTGGAACAAAAGTTCTCTCTTCCCTGGAATTCTAAAATGAACTCTCTTCTTACTACAGTCAACTGTAGCACCAAACTTAGCTAACCAGTCCATACCAAGGATAACATCAAAATCAACCATTGCAAGCACTACCAAATCAGCAGGCAACATCACACCATCAATCAGAACAGAGGATTCCTTCAAATACTCAGTAGCCACGACTGAGTCTCCGACAGGAGTAGAAATAGAAAGATTATACTCCAGTCTAGAAGGTTGCCGTTCTAGACTCTCAGCAAACATCACAGAAATAAAGGATCTCGAAGATCCAGGGTCAATCAAAACCCTAGCCAAACTATCCAAAACAAGGAGAGTACCTTCAATCACGTCATCAGAAGCGTGAGCCTCTTCTGTAGAGGTCAAGGCGAAGACTCTTGCTTGGCCCTTCTTGCTAGTCCCCCCTCCTATCTTCGTGTTGCGGTTGGGGCAGTGAGGAGAAATATGTCCGACTTCATTGCAACTATAACATCTCCGAGTGTCTTTCGGGCACGGCTTCCCCGCATGAGACTGCTGCCCACAAAATCTGCATTTGCCTCCTGCTTCCGGACCATCCCGACGCTGAGGCTGACGGTAAGGAACCATTGCCCGATTCTGTCCATTTCCGCGGTTTTGCTGAGGTTGTTGCTGTCTCTTTTGTTTGGCTGGCCGATTATTAAAACGTCCACCATTCCCGAACCTCTTAAATCCGGATCGCTTGGCAGTACCATCCTGACCCTTACTGGCATTCCCTTTCCGCTCTTGGGTCCTTTTGTAGTCATCTTCCAAAATCGAAGCAAGTTCGACCGCCTTTGCCACAGTTGCAGGTTGTGAAACTAGTACCTTTGCCCTTAAACCATCGCGTAAACCATCCACGAACCTTCTTGCCTTCACAAGATCATTAGGGCAAGCATCCGTCGCAAATCGTTGCAGTTGCTCGAATTTAGTCTCGTACTGAAGTACAGACATCGATCCCTGAACCAGCTCCAGAAATTCTTTCTCCTTCCTGCGCTGCACATGCAGAGGAAAGTATTTTCTGTTGAATACCTCCTTAAACTCTTCCCACGAGATGTCTTGTCCAGCCTCAAAGTTGTTTCGTTCTGCTGACTCCCACCAGAAGACAGCTTCTCCCACAAACAAATAGGTTGCGAAGACTACCCTTTCATCTGACGGGACTTTCATCCCCTTGAAGAGACGTTCCACTTCCACAATCCAGCGTTCTGCCTTCTCGGGGTTGTCGTCTCCTGAGAATGCGGGTCCAGCTCTCTTGAATCGCTCCAGTGTTGGTGGTTTCACACTTGGAGTGTTGCTAGCTCCACGGTCATTCCTTAACTCCCTGGCTAACTCGCGTACCATATCAGACAGGTTTTGGCTTGATGCCTCCTCCTGCTGAGAGTTTGGTCCAGTTCCAGATCATCTGCCGCGAGCTCCCGTTGTTGCCATCTCCGAAAATCTACAGTCAAGGAAAGAAGGAGAATTAGAATTTGACACCACGCTTCATTTTAATTCTTCCTCCAATCCAAGACTCCTAGCGCGACAAACAAGCAGTCACAATCAACGCAAACAGAGAACACAAACACACAAGGAACATACAAAAACTGAAATCCAAACGAGGACTTTTATTCAATTTTCGAAGAAGCAATTACACCTAAATCCCTGATAAGAATGCAGGGTTATTAAAAATCCTACTCAGTTTAAAAACTTCCTAATCGAGTCCCTGAACACCACATCTCAGAGGTACTCGTCTAGAATAGCTAGGGACACGTGCATCGGTGCAAACACTAGGTGGTCCGCATACCAATCTATTTCCCACCCAGTCATGTGAGGCCACCTATACCCTAAGGATTTAAACCTGAGATAAAGAGTATAGAAGAGATCTGGATCATCCCTCGCCCGAATGTAGACTGGATGATTTAAGACTGTCAGAAACTCTTGGTTGATCACGACCACATGCTCCTCTTCAGGGTCCTCCTCCGGGTCTTCTTCCGGATCTTCCTCGGGATCCTCCTCCGGATCTTCTTCCGGGTCTTCTTCGGGATCCTCCTCCGGATCTTCTTCCGGGTCTTCCTCGAAGTCCATCAGATCTGGCTCTTCCTCTACATCGATCAGATAAGGCTCTTCCTCAGTTCCACTCCCTACGTTCTGAAGTTTCCACTCGTCGAGCCACAGACGTGCAGCTTCCTGTTGGTCCTTCTCGTAAATTCGACCACTACGCGTTGACACCATTGCCTAAAGAAAAAAAGGTTTATTAGTCTTTACCCCCATTCTAAGGCTTTAAATTCATACTCATGTTACCCAAATCTTTGCACAGTAACTCATTATTTAAGTCGTCATGAAGCTCTGATACCAAGCTGTCACGCCCCAAATTTCCAAGACCCTATTTACGCGGAAGCGACATTCCAATGAAGGTCAAGGGTAGGAAACCTGGGATGGACCGAATACTCGATACTTCTATTATCCCTTTTTAATATCAGGGAACATGCAGGATCATCACGACTTAAACAATAATTACTTACAAAATATGGAATAACTAAAAAGAGATCTAATTCGTTATTACAAAGTCTTGAAATGTCTTAACACAACATAAAATAAAACGGCGCGCAGGCCGCGAGTTCAAGCATTCAATCATAATAAAATAAACTAAACAAGTCTTCCAATCTTCAGCATCCACCCATGCTGCCAAACGCCATCACCTCTGCTCCTCCTTAATTCCTGCATCAGAGGATGCATGAGTATTCCATAGGAAATACCCAGTAGGATACAGAAAAACCACAGTGGAACAGATAACACAAGAGAAGACTCCAAAATAGAAATAGGTCAACAGACTTGGTTTAACAAAACTGATTTCACTTATCTGAAACATCTGACAACCTCGACTCATCATAGTCAAGGAAGTAAAAGTCAAAGACTCCAACTTACACAGAGTAATGGAAATACAATATTAACATAAGCTCTGGACTTCTAAAGTGTCAGAGGTAACAATTTCTGCTCGCAATTCTGTCCATTCCTTCCATGGATAACAATACCAGAACATCCTAGAGGTTCTACAGAGGAACCCGGCCATGCGTCTAGGGATGCTGGCCCCATCGGTGCTTACGGGCACAATGGGCGGAGATTGCAGACCTTCCGTAATGTCATACAATCTAAGCGCACGCGGTTGCCGTCATCGGCTGAACTACTGAGGTTCATCATTATCGTAGATCTCGCAAGATCTAGCAATGGCTCGTGAGCATACTATGATTCCGACTAAGAGCTTTCAGAAATGCCACTTAGCGGAGAAACAGTTTCTTGGAACATCGGGTTTTATCATGAAAAGGCTTAAATCAAAGCTTTCTGAATTTCAACTCTTCATAGGAGTAGAATACAATTATCGATCACAATCCAAATAGACTTACTAAGGAGTGTTTGAAAATCTCAGAACAATTAGGTCTGGGAACTCGGTTGAGACCTGACCGAAAAACTCATCAAAGAGACCCGCCACAGGTTCGCCAAAGGTCCATGCTCTGCCGTCTTCATCGTCGTACCTAATCCTAGAGTTGACAATCCCCGACACAGAAATAATGAAATGACGTGTCTCAAGTAGAGTACGCCAAAGATTCCGAATAAGATTCTCGCATTGAATACCCTTGAGTCATGAATAACTCAAGAGAAGAACACAAAGGACAATTAATAAGGGACACCCCATTCGACTCTAGGATCCATCTTACACTTTTAAGTTCACTGATTCCAATGTCTTATATGTAGTATCATGCTTAATTAAAGTCTTTAATTATTATCTCAAATTAAGTTTCTTAATATTATTAGGGTTTTAGGGTTAATATGCGCAGGAATCCAGTTCTGTCCAAACAGAACAGCCCACTTCCGAAGGTCACTACGCCCCGTACCCAGTGAACAATCTTCTGAAATTTTTATATTAGATTTCCTCAGATGTCTAGTTTACATATTGATAAACGGTTTACTGTTTGAATTTTTCTACAATTAGTTATCATTTTTAGAGTGGGGTCTGTCTGCGCAGGACTGCTCCTGGCCGAGACCAATTAACATAAATCATACTAGTTAATTACTTGTATAAACCTTAGTAATTCCATAATTACCCTCTCTAACACTATTATCATTTTCTTAATATCTTTTACAGAGCCTAAAGGTTCTGGATTTATGAATTTTAAACCCACCCTTAAGTTACATCTTATGGTCCGATTGCTATACCTTTATTCTAATGCCATTAACCCAAGTTACTAAATCAGCCAATTAAAACCGGACACTTCCTAATCCAAAAAGGTTCTGACATGACGTCAGACCTCTCGGACTTCAGAGAGTGATACAAATTTGATTACTAAAATTAATCATATACTTTACATATGGTATACACATACCCTTACCCGATCTTGGTTATACGTACTAATGTAATAATCTTATGATTAAACCAAAAGGACAGCCATTCCCGGACGCCAAAGCAAACCATCATACTGGTCCATGACCAAAGATTCAAACTTTTTATAATCAGAGAGTGAATTAATACCTTTAGTGATAAATACAAGAAGTATCAACAAGGATTTCACCGAAAATTGCATAAGACAATAAATCGGGCAAGTATTAATCAAACCATAAGAAATTCAATGATCAATCAAGACAACTAACTCCGGACAGAAGTTAGACATCAACTTTATGCAATAAAGGTGACGACTTTCTGGAATTGAAGCAATGGGGGACGTCTATCTAGGCGTTAGGACGAGATAGAGTCAAGCATGCACATCGAATAGAGCATTACAACAATATGAATCATTATGATCAAAGCATGTCAATAATTCGTATCATACGAGATTGAATCAAAGCATATAATATATCAGCATATTTATCAATGGGCTACTCGAAAGCATGTCAAAAATTCACAAGTCACACTTGTGGAAAAAGGCTCCTACCTCTTACGACAAACCGCCATTCCCTTCGCGTAGAACGCTCCTTGTTTCGCGCCTTCTCCTACGCCCGTCGATTCACCACACCACGATGTGACGAATGAATGGAGAAAAGGTACTGATTTAGAGGGGTGTGAAGGAGGAAGAAGGCACACAAGAATGGGGAACGTGGGCTAAAGGGGAGCCGGCCCCTTTTTGGTTCCATTTAAATAGGTGGTTCACCTTCTAAGCCATGCCATCTCGGCCGTCCGTTTTCCTCCCATCCAACGTCCAAGAAAAAGTCCAGCAAGAGAGCCATCTTCCCATCCAACGTGCCCCCAAATTCAGCCTCTTTAGAATATTTGAATTTCCAATTAGCTAAGATCAAGATCTTTCTCCAAGATTTTCCCAAACCGAAAAAGGTAGTTATGCTCTTCCATTTGGGCGCCCAAACCAAAAGCCACCATGATCCCTTTTTGAATGGCAAGCTTTGGTAAGATTTTCCTTGAAGCTGATTGGCTCCTACTAAAATTAGTTATAATCAAATCAATTAAGGGGGATTAGTTAGAGAGATAATTAGCAATTATGCCATTGTAACCACCTGAGCCATAACCAACCCACGATTTGCTCCTCTACTCAATTGGCGCCCATTTGGTTAGATGGAATATGCTTTGGCATCTTTATTAAGTGCCAATCAAATCCCTTAAATAAGCCCTAATCAAATCAATTACAAATTAGGGTAATCCATTAATTAAAATTAGTGAAATTCAAATCAAAAGAAAACTCCCCACGATTTGGTCTCTCAAATCGTGGGTCCAAGGCGCCCACGTCACCCATGAGGTGGCGTGATTCCTCAGGGTCCACGTGGTCCTCCACTGGATCTCGCACATCTTATAGCACAAATCGCAGATGAACGGTTAAGATAACCTACACGCGCGCTGAGCAGTTCCACCGTGCACGAGTCCTACCCTGGTGACACATCCACTAGGCCCCGTCACACGTGTACTCGCACACGTGACTAGCCCTAGCCCTGGCACTCGACTGGCCCTGGCGTCAGGTGTATCAAACCCTGGCGCCAGATAGGTTACGGCGCCAGGCCCAGTCCTCGCGCTCGGAAAAACCTGCTTAATCTGGTTAAACAATTTTAATTGACCAAAAATCATCAAGATAGGGTTTCACAAGGCCAAAACGAAAAACCAGACCAATAATCACGACAGATACGAAAACTTTCCTATTTTAGACCAGTTTCCTAAAATAGCAGTTTCCAAAAACGTACCAATTTTTCGGGTGTTACAGTTCGTGTTAGGTACTCTTATTAGTTTCTTACTCTAATTAAAATTCTTAATAAGCTATTGCTTTCATTTATTAGCATTGATTTAATCATGTTAGGATTTCTTATTAGTTTCTTACTCTAATTAAAATTCTTAATAAGCTATTGCTTTCCTTCGTTACTTAGATTCGTAGGACTAGGCTCCTATATAAATTAGGATTATAGTTTATAGTCTATAAATATGTAATAGACATGGTATTAGATGTGGCAATGTATCAACCTATGACAATGCAACAACTTGTTCTTTTTGTTCTATCATGTTTACAGGCAACAAAATCAAGTGGCGGATTGCTTAGCAAAGGTGGGGGTTAATAATTATTCTGGACAGAGCTGGGCAATTATTTGCTCGAGTTGTGAGAGTGTAAATATTGTTTAATATGCGTTTCAAAAAAAAATCTTGAAGAAAATTGCTAGACTTAAGATCATTGCAAAAATCAACTGCACAATGCACTATATGCAGCTTCACCGTGACTTTACAAGGTGGGTCCCTTACTAAAATTCAAGTCAAATACAAACTATCTTCAATGAAGCCCCTGAATTGAAACCAGGATATTCAAACCCAAAACCAAATATTAGGCCTATGGATTTGCTTCATTATACTAAACCAGACTATTAATGTAGGATAAAAGGATATATAATTTTTATCAGTATTTCAAAATTGAAAAAACTGTACAAATGTAAGAAAAAAATCCATGAAAAATATTGTTTTCGATGTTGAGAAACAACATACGTCATGAGACTACTTCATGACCTACAACCGTTGATCATTAGGGCCCACCTTTTTTGGGCCCCACTGATCAACGGTATCTGGGTGATGAAGTAACCTCATGACGTACCTTTTTCAATGTCAGTTTAGCATTACTCTTAGGACCTAATACAAATGACATGATAATTTTTAAAAAAAAGTAGAAGTAGAAATAAAATTTTGGGCCAAATTGTGACTTTGTCAAGTGTATTTAATATTATCGTCTATATGAGTGTAAGATGCAAACCACCCAGCTAGGCAAAAAAATCAAGAGACGAAAGAGTTTAGCCAGCTAGAGTGTAATGTGCATGTGAACCAATCGTATATGATAAGAATGGTTGAAACCCATTTGGAACGAATGTCTCTAGGGTACATAGCTAACCATGATTAAAGCTATATAATTAATAATAGACTTGGCTTTAATAATAGATTTATGCTTGTACTATGAACATTTTTTTATAACAAGGGGTGTCCTCCTTAGAATTGAATAGAAGGGTAAGGCAACCGATCTCTTAGAGCACTGTATCCTGCCGTCAATCGCCCTGGTGCATACAAGGCTACCCATCGTATGCACAGGTAGTTCCGGATATAATCCCGGGTGGGTGGCCAGCGGAGTGGGGGAACTCAGGACCTTAGCCTCTATGAACATTGATTCTCATTCTTTTTAGTTTTTATACAATAACCATTATAACAATAGTGAGAATAAAGATCACTTCTTCTAGTTGTAGTGAATAAATTTGGCAATGAAATTAGTTGGGACGATTGAAGTGAAAATAAAAGTACATATATATTTCTTGGTGACTTTCTTATTCAAGTTACATGTACAAAAGACTAAATAGTGAGGACGACTTTTACGAATATCGGTCGACGAAAGAGACAAAATATCGAAGATATTGTGTAAAAAAATATCGGTGGTCTAAAGCTAGATTTTACCATGTATTTTCACAATATTACTTCTAAAATGAGTTATATTAATTTAGACAAACACAAATTTTAAAATATGCATAAAGTATTTATATAATTCAAAATATATATTTGCGTTTTAAACCCATATCCTACCACTTAGCATAGGATAGAAAACAAACGGAAAAGTTAATTTTTTTTCTTTTTTTTAAAAAATAATTTTTAAAATAAAATAATAATAATAATTTTTTTAAAATACTAATATGTTGGGCCGAAACCAATATATCGGCGATATTGTAAAAAACAGCCAAAACAGATACAACACAATATCGTTGTATGGGTTGAAGCCCGATATTGATATATAGCCAATGCAATTTTCCATGCGCCTTGCAAAGGCAAAACGAGGTCCAAAACCACATTCCAATACATCTTCCACGCAAGGCTTCATGAATGCACACATTTACATACTTTTTGTTTTCAAACAAGGACCATGGAACTTTGCACTTTTAACCCAACAAATCATATATTTGGGCCATTCTTGTGCTGCTTCTCCTGCACCAACAAATCACGAGAAAAATCCATCATCCTCAAATATGTTCGAGAGAGAAGAACCTAGTCAAGTTCTTTGAGACAGATAGGCATGTTAAGGGCCGTGGATCCTGTTGGTTCTTCTGGCTATTTTGCCTCAAAGGATCATGGCATGCAACATGCAATTGGTGATTGGAGCATGGATCAATCAATCCTTGCACAATAAACGGATTACAAAATACAAAATTATATATGTAATAAACATAATTAAATATGTAATCAATCAAATAATAGAGACACAGAGAAGTACTTTCAAGACTTCGCCTCGAGACGGTCATAACATCATCACAAAGATGCATATAATTAAGAAAAATAGGTAAATCACAAAGAAGGTATCTCTTGCTTAATCGAAGAAATTATGCTATGATAATTTCTTCACTAATCCACAATAAAGCAGCCACCTTTTTTGGCTCTTCTAAAAAAACTCCAAGTGTACAAGCAAATTTAGAGAGAGAAAGAGAGAAAATTACCATGAATTGAGAGCAAATTAGCAATATATATTAGTCGTTATGCCAATCTCCTTGATGAACACTATTTCCTGGAGTTTATCTCCAATCTTCAAGACCACCCCATTCTTAGGATTTGCTCTTATCCAATTCAATGATCTCCTCCATTTTTTTATATATCTATACATTTTTATATTTATTTAAAAGGATCAATTCCAGGTTTTTCAGAAAACCTATCACCCTTATCTTAACTAACTTGTGCAGCAATGTCTGAGAGAAGGAGAAAGTGGCATGGGTAGGCCTAGCCCTCCCCCCTCCATTCTCTCGTGGGCTCACTATGTAGTTCAAACCCACATAACCTACAGATCCTATTTACATTTTTGTCCAATCTACATGACATTGATTCAATTGTCATGACTGAAACTGTTTTAAACCATCCATTTCATTGGTTTAAGGTCGATATATGAGTGTCAAAATCTGATACAAAGCCTTATTCAAATTACAGCCAGTCTTAAATACACATTATATGTAAGTAAGTATTTGTATGTGCTTCGCAAAGAATTAAAATGCAAATTACAGGTACAACTTTCAGCCAGCATATGCTATGAAGTGTTTAAGCTCAAAATTTGGTGTTGCCAAGGTTGTGGATTGACTCTTGCTTGTCCCCCATGCTCTTCAACCATACAAGACTCATTTCCAGCATGGAGGTTCGTTCTTATGCCGAGCCGATCGTTGATTCCCCATTTATGGAATTCTTTCAGAGTTTCCCCTGTAACTACTTTAGGAGAACCTTTTATATCTCTTCTCTCTGTAATCCTAGAATTAGCGGACGAGGAAGAAAAGCTTGACCCGGGATCTGAAACTTGAGTGGCTTGAGTTGGTTTGCCCCAGCCCAGTGTGAGCTCAATTCTAATCTCATCTCCAGTCTGGAACCTTTCAACTTCAGTTTCATCTTCCGTATACTCTTCAGCCCGGAGCTCCAGATCAATTCTTTTTTGTTGCCCTTTGTTGCCAATGTGATGGTGAAGTTCTTTATGAATACGTTTGTCACCTGAACTGCAAATACTAGATATCTGTTCATGTGATGCAGCTCTAGTGATGTCTTTCATCAACACTTTTTGGATTCGATATAGACGATGAAGTTCATACACCTACAAAGTCCGTATCAGCATGCTGTCCACATATGTTGATATGCAACCGAAGCTGATTACAAATTAAGAAATGAAAGAATGAGAAGAGGAAGAACACCTGCTGTTTAAAGATTTTTTCATGCATTAGAATCCCCATCTTCACGGATTCCTTGTCATACTGCCTGAAGAGATGTCCCATTGTTCCTCTCAGCCTGTAACCTTCAAAGATTGTTGAGGTATGAGATGCTTTTTCAGGTATCTGAAACTTCAGAACAGTTACCAAAGAAAAAATTTCAGAACATAGATTCACTTTTTTCTTGGATAAGTCTTCCTATCAGATTGGAAGATGTAATTGCAGCCTCAGATTATTGGCTAAGAATGTGATACACTAAGCTGATGCTTTAAACTTTCAGCAGTAAATTTCACTTGGATTTTTTTGTTTAACTTATTTCACTTGGATTGAATTATAATCAAATGTTGCCCATTGAAGAATTTGTCTTATTAATCACGAACTTGAAATGGCACAAGTTCATATTTAGACCTTTTATCATTTTTTGGTTGAGCAAAACCTTTTGCATATTTTGATTTTGAAAACAGTACACTGAAGCCACAATTGTAAACATCAGCCAACGCCAATTAGCTTTCTGGGGTATTCAAATTTAATTGTCAAAACACTAACCATTTCGATTAAGATTGAGAAGAACAATAACAACTAGCTATTTCTATAAAAGAGAAAAGTAAGATGATTGAAGTAGACGGAAGAGTCACCTTAGCTATCAAAGAATACAGAGAGAAACATATTTTCACCTGCAAATTTCTAGTTGATCCTGTCCGCAGCAAATGTGAATTTTGCGCTTAAGAAGAATATCACCACTACAGTGTCCGAGCTTTGAACTACAGTGTCCGAACTTGTGATTTCCATCAGGTTCCAAAGGCCAAAATCTTTCAAGGGCCTAGCCATTATTTTAGATCCAGCACACCCAAACGATCCATGTCCCAATAATGCTATTTTAGAGGGAAACATTTATTATCTGCCCCTGTTTTCGGCATGGATTTTCGCCACCAATTGGAAGCCGTCGATCATGAGAATCGACAGCACACAAGCATTAATTGTGCACTTGCCCCCAGTAGAAAACACTTTTTTTAGCTTAAGTGCACAGGTACTGCATGTGTGTCGTTGATTGTCATGATCGACTGCTCTCAATTGAGGGCGGTTTTCCCGGCAAAAATCACCCAAGCTGATAATAAATGCTGCTTCTATTTTATAGACAGCTCCCACACACCATAAAAAGACTTTAAATAAGTCCATAGTACAATAATAATCCGTACTTACTATTGTACCACTATAATGTTTAGACTCATTATAAAAAACAATTAAGCAGACAGGAGCACTTAAACTGCAAAAGTAAACCACATGCATCCAGGAATTGTATATGCCCATGACTGAGTTGTCTTAACAGCGCAGAAGATACATTACCCTTAAAACAGAGTTGTGCTATTCCTTCCACTTATTTATCACAGTTCATTATTATATATATATAGAAAAAAGTTTATGCAAATATATGCAAATATACTACTCCCTCCGTTCCAAAATACTATGTACATTTTGAAATATTATTATTTCAAAATATGGTGTACATTTTACCAAATCAAGTGACTTCCTCTTTCCAAAATTAGAGGAGACTTAGAAGGATTGACTAGAACTTTGTTCATGAATGAGCATACGAGTTGGACAGGATATCAGGGAGAAGGAGCTATGTGATTTCCTTGTGATTTTCATGGTCCAATAAAAATAAAAATTTTCTCAAATGTACATAGTATTTTGGAATGGATGGAGTACTTTGTATGTTAATATTATTTCATAAAAAAATTTAACGACCCAAGCTCCGGCCTACGCCAAGCTCCAAAATTCTTAATGAGCGGAACTCGAGCCCGAATTTAAAATTTCGAGCTCGAGCTAATCCATGCTCAAGCTCGACTGTTTACACCCCTAGCTTTGGGCCGCCCACAGCATTTCCATAAGAGGCCCGTGAGGTTGGCCGTGATAAATAAGCGTTTCCATTCAAATAAGGTGATCATGGTAGTACAGGTCTGCTTTCTCTTCAGAGGGAATCATTCCTGAACAGCCATCTCTCGAATCTGATGTGCAAGAAAGGGACCACCTTCTTGATATAACCATCAACTATCACCTCTCGAATATGCAACAAACACGTGAAATGGAGGATCGGGTCCAAACTGTGGGGGGCAACCTATGGGATCCCCCCATGTCTCCTGATAATCCTTCATAACTAATATTCTCTTGGACAAACCTTGTCCACATCAGATTACGATTCTCGAGTCCCCTTGTAGTGGATGTGGACAAATTTATCAGCTTGTGTGGCTATTCATCAGTTCATATCTGATCACAACTATTATTGCTAGACCCACACTGGCCTGATTATCAACCCATTTGAGATATTTGGATGTTGAGCTTAGGAAAGCCAATGATTTTGCTTTCACAGTGGATAACTGTCCATCATGTCCTTGGTGTACTGTGCTGACATAAAGGAGAAGCATCTAACTATCTGAAAAGCAATAAGAAAAAGAAAGTGAAAAAACAATGTAGATGTCTGCTTGTGGTTATCATCAAGATAGGGCTGCCTGTCAAAGGCTCGGATCCCTTACTGGATAATTTAGGACGTGCATTGACCACGGATCATCAGGACTTGGATCTGGATCTAAAATTCTAAATGGTCCCCCATCAATTAAGAATCTTGACAGCTTTCATTTGATTCTTACTTCAACAGTTAAAGAACAATGGAACTTGCTTATTTTCATTAAACACAGCAAGAACATTCTGACATGCATCTGGCTTTCACCTAAGATCCCTAGGATTCATGTCAAAGCCATATTGGATATGAGAGGGTGAATGCAGTTTAAATCTGATCAGTATTCCAAAATTGAGAAGGCAAGCACACACACTATTTGGTACGTTGATTGCTTATTGGCTCTTGCTAGCCTCACTGATATTCATCTTACAAACATTACACTGACGCTTGGATAGCCCATAAACGAGGCCCGCCACATGGGGCCACACTGCCCACAGCACTTCATCTCATTCATAGCCCATTGATCTCTCGTTTTTTAGCCTTTGAATCTGGCCGTTAAATTTCGTAATTCAACAGTTTGTTTTGGCCAAATATACTCGTCCCCATGTCTGCATGATGGGCTCATTGTTGGTCTCTCTCTCGCTTCCATGTAATGCTTCTTTTTCAGCAAACTATCACTTCTTTTTGTTTCGTTTAGAAAGCCAATCAGATGCCGAAGAGGCAATTGGAGAACTAGAAATGACAGTAGAACATGCAGGAAAGCTTATCAGGAACAAGTGCCAATCTGATCCATAGTCACCATGAAAGGAGTCCTTGATGAGGAAGACGTTTCAGCACTGCAAGACACAAGACAGAGAAAGAATGAACTTTTGTGGCAACCAAAATCCAAAAGGCTGGATATCGAGAATGCACTAGCTCAATCTCTGTCATTTGATAGCTCATACTATGATTATCATGTGGCATTATGAACTTTTTCTATTATCATCTCATAAATTATCTTCTTAATCATGAGAATCTCATTGTAGTGCATGGGCTAAGCAAATCTCATACTCCCTCCGTTCCAAAATACTATGTACATTTGGAAATATTGATTGTTCTAAAATACTGTTTATACTTTGCCAAATCACATGATTTCCTCTTTCTAAAATTGGAGAAGACTTGGAAGGTTTGACTTGAACTTGGTTCATGAACGAGCATACGAGTTGGACGGGATATCATGGAAAAGAAGTCACATGATTTCCTTGTGGTCTTCATAATTTAATAAAAATGAGAATTTTCTCAAATGTACATTATTTTGGAACGGATGGAGTACTATTTAGCATATGGACTTAAACCTTTAAGTGTCAATCAACAACCGCTTAAGTTGAAATATGGTCTTAAAATATGTGCAAGAATATCATTTTAGTGTGTACTAAGCAGATCTCATACTATTTAGTGTATGGACTTAAAACCTTTAAGATTCAATCAACAACTATAATACAATAATCAGTTGGAAACATTGTCTAAATATTTTGCAAACATGATAATGATGAATGCAACACATGCAATGCAAATGTTTATTCCTGTGGAAAAGAGAAGTATTTCAGAAGGATAATGATAAACTGGACTTTCCCTGACCATTTTCATGCATCAATTCGGCCATCGAAGAACTTTGAAATTCACTAGTGTCTATCAAGCTCAATATCAAAGGTGAAGTATACCCAACCTGGAGCCCTCTCCAATACAACAATCAATTGGAATATAAATTGAATTTTCTGCACAGAAATTTGATGTACACTTACAATCACATCTGATTTAGGGTTCTAATCTATAACGAAAAATGTATTTAAGAAGAATGATGGCACAGTATGCCATTTCCGCCATAAAACTTCATGCTTTTATTTCTTGGTCTAGGAATTTTGAGGGTGCCGTACACTGACAAGCTCAATATCAAATATAAGAGTACCCAATGTGGATCCCTCTCCATTGGCGAGGCGAGTTGGATTAAAGATGGTGGTAAAGAGTCTCTGCCTGTCAAAGAACTGAAGAATATTGGAAAAATTAGCAAGTTCATACTCAGTGCCCTGTAAGGTGAAAATGTGATTCCACTCATAGCTCATTTGATCAGAAAGTCCGACTAAGGGGCCGTTTGGGGCATGATTATTACAAAACATCCCAACTGGATTTTGGATATCCACTGTAGCATCCATGTTTTCTTTTACATCCAGCTGAAACACATCCTGAGGTGTTTCAGCTGGATATATAAAATACCTAGATGCTACAGTGTAGCAAAACATCCCGGGATGTTTTGCTTTTATTCACGCCCCAAACGGCCCCTAAATACACTACTTTATCAAACAAAAAAGCCCATGACCATTATATTGTGCCAAATTAGTTATCACAGAAGCAGAGTACTAAAACGACTAACGTGTGAAAAAACAAGGGAACGCTGAATTTCTCTTCCCAGACAATTCAAAATACATATAGTAGCACAAAAGATAAGATTCTAATTTCAAATAAAAAGTATAACCAAGTTAATAGAAAAGGAATTAGGGATACAGGAAGGTACATTAGGAGGTAGGGGCTCTTGTGAGGTATTCTGATAACCTTGTGATGGTGGTATAATTACGCGACGAATGCCTCCAATTCTCATTGACTTTACAGCTGATTCAATGCCTGAAATTACCTAATTAAAAGAAAACAAACATATATCACAATGAATATATATATATATATATATATATATATATAGGGAAAAGTTTAAATGAGATCGCTCTCATTTGGCTTATATGAGGTCAATTCAATTCGTAACCATTGGATCTTGATTCGACGGTTACAAAAGTGAGTGATAGATCACACTCACCCACGGTCGGATCGGAATCCAACGACCAAAAAGACTATTCTCATGAGAACGATCTTATGTAAACCATCTCATGTTATATATATATATATATATATATACAAGTCAAAGCTGTTGGATCTTGATCTGGCAACTACAAGGGTGAGTGATGGATCACACTCGTGAGTGTGATCCATCACTCACCCTTGTAGTTGCCAGATCAAGATCCAACAGCTTTGACTTGAACTGGCCTAATATAAGTCAAATGAGAGCGATCTCATTTAAACTTTTCTATATATATATATATAAAGAGAGAGAGAGAGAGAGAGAGAGAGAGAACGGTTTATATGAGAATTGTTCTCATATAAAGGGCATGAGAACAATCTTTTGGGTGGTTGATTCCAATCCAACGGTAGGTATCAAATCAGTAAGTGGGTAAGTGTGAACCATCATACACCCTTGCAGCTGTTAGATCAAGATCCAACAGGTACGAGTTGATCTGGCCTCATATAAGTTAAATGTTAAATGAGAGCGATCTCATTTATATATAGGAAAAAGTTTAAATGAGATCGCTCTCATATAGCTTGTATATATGAGCCCGAGTAATCTTGAGCTGTCAAATCAAGATCTGACAGTGGCGATGATTCACACTTAATTACCCGGTTATTTAACAACTGCTGATAGATAGATATCTATCTATATAGAGAGAGAGAGACCAATTTGAATGAGATTGTTCTCATGTAGCTTGCATAAGCTAAGCCATCTCCATCCATCATATATATGAAGATAATTGCCACTGTATATATATATTTAAATTGCATGAGCTAATTCAAAACAGAAATGAACTGAATTTAGTTCATTTTGGATTTCTAATGCAAACAATCAATGTAGAATGGAGGGAGTACTTTATATAGTCAATACAAGTGTCATTCAGTTGTGAACTCACATTGCCTGACCCAAGAACAAAGACAAAAGGAACTGGGTCACCGGATTCATCCTTGTGATCATAAGTTGAATCAAATCTCCACCCTTGCTTCGCCGCCAACCTGCCATAGTAATGGATTGCAACCTTCATGTGTAGTAGCAAAGCAGATTTAGCACTTCAATCCTTTGATAATCGGACTGCTAAAAAACTGTGGATTAACAATTGAGTAGAAACTTGCAAGTAAAGTAAGAAACAAGGCCAAATCATGCAACCCATTTCATCAATTCATCAAATTTCGTGAATCATTCTAGTGAATTATTTACAAAGAGAAGGATGATAATTATGTAAGAACATGCCAGGAGACCAAAGAACAAACATGGGACAACCTGATCACCAGTGGCTGGGACATCTCCATCACCCTTGAGAATATCAAAGGCTTTGACCCCTCCTGAGCCTTGTATCTCAAAGAACTTACCGGAGGAAGAAGGAGGAGGAGAAGCAGCAGCAGCAGCAGGGAAGGGAGAAGAGAGGAGGAAGAGGGAAGAGGAAGCTGCAGAGAGGGAGACCCAGAAGGCCCTCCTCGTAGGAGAAGGGGAAGAAGAGAGGTGAATGGTCCGGCGATGGAGGTCGGGAGGTCGGGAAGGTTGGCCACGAGTGCGATGCGAAGAAGAAGGAAGAGAAGATAGGCTTACTAGTGCCATTCCGTCCCTTCTCCTGGTCCTCCTCTCATCCCATTTTAACCAACAGACATTAACACGTCCGCAATAGGTAGACACATTCATGCAAATTTGTCAGCCACTCAGGCCTTTTCCCACTTGGAGGTTCACTGTAATTATTGACTTTTCCACAATGTATCTACCTTTTTTGGACAAAGGGAGTAATTACACTCCTTAATGACGAAGGGAGTAATTACACTCTCAATTTTCTACTAACATGCAAAGATCCTTCTTATATTCACATCCCTTCGGACCGTCCTCAACATTCAACCTCCCATGTGAGAAATTAATTCAGTGCTCCTGGCGTGCAACTATCACCTTATATGATTCGTTGATCCTCAAGATTGACGGTGGACGCGCTAGTGCATGGCAAATGTTTGTACAAATCGGAGTGTATTTAGACTGGGTTAATGTACTAGCACATTTGCACCATTGATCATGAGAATCAACAACTCCTGTTGAGTGGGTGCATATCCTGGTCAGTGTTTCAAGAGTACTGATAATTTCTCATGTCATGCCACCTTGGTGGAGCCACAAGGTAGGAGCTACCGCAACATGGAGCGGAGTAGGTGGGGGGCTCTTGCTCAACTCCCTAGCGTCCTACGTTGGGTATGGAGTCTATGGACTATGGCGGGCAAAATCAGGCCTTTCTTTGTGGTGGGTTTGGACTCTTCCAACCCCGTGGACAAAGGTTGCCACCAAAGAGGGAGAAATGCACCGACCTTTGAAAGAGGAAAAAAAAACTTCCCCCATCCATTGTAGAAATTTTGAAAAATTAATTAGGACAAATTAATGGGGTGTTGTTGGGATGGCAGGACTTCTTTAAGCATAGGTCATGAGTTTGAAATTCTACTCCGATGACTACTCACCCAGGATTATATCTTGATGTACATGGTGCTTATGATGAGTCAGCCTTGTAGGTGTCCGAGGGGATTTGTAAAGGGATATAGCGCTCTAAGAGGCTTGGGTTGTCATGCTCCTCCTAGCAGGGGAGGAGCCAGGAATTTCGATGAGGTAGGGCATAAAATTTTCTTAAAATTTGTAAAAAAAATGATGAAAATAAAATATAGCAAAATATATCATTTTAACTAAGTTGAAGTATGTATTAAAATATGATTATATATATAGTTTTTTAATCAATACATATTATGAAAATAAAATGTCTACAATATCTTAAACATCTACAGCGATTTGTTATTTTTTGGAAGTGTTAGATAACAACTTTATTTTCAAGCTCACTAAACACAACTTTTTCAATTAAGTGTAACTAGACAATTATTTCAAGCTCATTGAACCCAACTTTTTCAATAGGTATATAACTAGACAGTTCTAATGTCTGTTATTTTTTAAATATCATATAAATAAATTGTGGTAGCAAGGAGGGATCTGTTATTTTTTAAATATCATACAAATAAATCGTGGTAACAAGGAGGGAATAGGTGCAATCGGTTGACAAATTATAGTAGCGAAGGCGAAATTTAACAAAAATTATAGTATCAAAGACAAAGGAGGTGTGTGGTAATAGCAAGAACTAAGGTAAGAATTAAAAAATTGTGTTTATAACCTAGAGGCCCTAAATTTTTACTACTAGTTAGAATACATTCTCTTCTTTTTTTAATATTTTTCTTAAGATATTATGGCAAACCAAGCCAAGCCGATCACTACTTCCTTTTTTTTATCTTCTTGCTTATTTAAAGTCCAAATTCACTTTACCAAAGCATCAAAAGAGTAGTGATAAAATGACAACTTTTGTGGGTCAACAAGGAAAAATTAGTATTGAGGAGTGTAAGTTAAAAGTAGTAATATACTTACTAAATTAATGGGAAGGTCACCTGGGGCAATTGCCTCAACTTGTCCCCCGCCTCCTAGTCTGGTCCTAATAACTCAAACACTTTTTGGAATTAAAAGAAAAACAAATAAGAGACTTAATGTGGACTGGAGGAAGTATATGTTCCATGTCTAATTTACCTAGGAATGGCCGTGCATCGGACGAACTTCGGACAGAGATTGCCCATGTCCGTGGCTGTTAAAAATTATCCTCCTCAACTATGGCTGTGTTCGTGTCTCTTACTGACAACCATGGACACAGACATGGATAAAAGGAAATATGGGTATAATTTTTTTAAGGTATTTATAGTACAGCCAGACGAGGAGTTGCGAGTTGCGAGTTGCAGAGATTGATAATGATGGGTGGCTCTTGATGATCCTCGCTGATGATGCCTCCCTCCCCCTGTCACCTCCTTCGCCTCCCTCTTCCCCTCCACCCCCCCACCCCTCTTTTCCTCCCTCTTCCTCCTCCCTATTCGCCACCCCTCCTTCGCCTCCGCCTCCGCCTCCACCTCCCTCCTCCCCCTCACGGCATTCTCTCTTGATCTTCAGACAAATGGTTGTCTGAAGACTCTTGGCCGTATCCGTGTCCATGATTTAGAGATATCAGACACGACCACAGACCCCTGGACACATACGGCTTAGCGGATACGGCTGTCCGCAACCATCCCTAAATTTACCCAAGGCTAAGCATATCAGAAGCATTTTCTATCAACCTCCATGATATCCGACCACCTATCCTCTGTCAATACAAGATGTTGATCATTAGAATCAATCGGGCATATGGATGTATTGTCGGCTCCAACAAAAAAGTCTGTGTGCACTTCCTGATGATCGACAACTACCATATAATGGCAGAAATTCGAGCCAAAATCATGGAGGCCTATAAAAATGCATCCCTAATTTAGCCAGTCGCTTAGCTTAGCTGGGGCATGAAATAGGACCAAGAGTGACCTCCACACTCCATTTTGCATTTGCTTACTACGGAACCACACGTTAAAGTATTAAACATTGTCCGCACGTGTGGGACTAAACTAGCTGTGGTTTGGTTTGGGCTCCGTCTTCCGTTGTCAAAGCGCTGCTACTTCTCAGACTTCGAACCAGTCCACAAGCAGAGAAACGGGTGTTGCTCTTCTCTCTGCTGGTGGAGACGAAATGGAGAGCAGCGAGGAAGACGACGACTTCCCCACCCACGAGTGGATCACCCCTCAGTCCAAAATCGACTCCTCTTACCAGTCCCATACCGAGAAGGTCCTCACTGCTCTCTGTCATCTTTTTTTTTGGATTTTTTTCGTTCATTTTCCGGCATAGTTCAGCTAATCTTTCCCTTTTCTCTTCGGTTGTAAAGGTTTGTTGTCTTAAGTTCAATGATACACATGTTTCTTTTCTTTAATTATGTGCTGTTGAGATTAGTTTTATTCCTGGGTTGTGTTGTTTGGTTGTATTTTTCCTAAGAATAAGATTACCCTTTTGGAACCTGCATTTTTTTAGGCCATTTTGATGGTAGGATTTGAGTTTCTTCTTATGGTTTTTCTTTTTTTCATAATGGTATTAGGAATATGCGACCATTTGCTCATTTGATGTATATTCAGCTGTTATGCATAGTTTTCCTGCTCAATTTGTTAGATGTGATATTTTACTTGTTGTTATTACGTTGTTTGGAGGATTTCTTTGAACTAAGTACATTTGGTGCATCTAGCTACTCTCTTTTTTTCGCTATTCTAGTTGGTTTTCTTTTTTATAACTGGTATTAGAAACTATATCGTTCTCACCTGTTATGCATGGTTTTCCAGCTGAGTTTGCTCAGTTTTTTGTTTCATGTAATATGTGAATCGTCCTTGTTATGTTGCTTATAAAATTACTCTGAACTAACTATACTTGAAGGCATCTAAATTTGGTGTATCTATCTGCTCATTTTTTTGCTTGAGACTTTACATGCCTACTTTTGAGTGCAACCTTGTATCAGTATGAGTGTTAAAGCTTTTGATTTTCTTGCTATATTACGAGTTCTTTAAATCTTTTCTTTTTGTGAGCAGGTTGCACTTCTTTACAATTCTAGAGACAGGAAGGAAACAAGATGATTGGTTCTTAGGATTTAACAACAATGTTGAACTTCTTAATCTGTGCAGGGAATTCGAAAACTCTGATCTGAGCTTCTAGATTTGAAGGATGCAGTGGAGAACTTAAATGGGAATATGCAGTCAAAGTACCTGGCCTTTCTCAGGTAGTATTCCATTAGTTTATATGACATTTTCCAGCACTATATGATTTTAGCAAAGTTGATGTTCATGGATGTCCTATAGAAAGTAAAGCATTGTTATGTATCCATTTGGAGTTAGCAAGTGGAAGATGCTGTGGCCGTCAGATACCCGCAAATTGCACTTACACCGTGGTCAGAACATGATGCAGGACAACTAATTTGAGATCCGATAAAAGTTAAGCAAGTAAAGAAAATTATAAACTCTAGCAATCCTACTCAGGCAAGATAAATAATTTAATATAAATGTCCACGAATAATTCAAATTTGATTTCAAAAGGTTGAAGGGCAGCAACAGTTGAGAAACTGTTTTAGGCTAGGATTAAAAGGTTTGGATGTACGAGCAAATGTTTGCTATTACGCGCTTGCACTTCAGGTCAAAGATGATAATTTAGATGAACAACTAAAACCACAAAGATGAAGATAACACTTACTTGTCCGTCTGGAGTGAACCCGGAACCCAAACTCGAACTGAGGTGGACTGGCCCGTCCAAAAACCCGACCCGAACCAAGTAGTCTGACCCGTCCAAGGTAAACCCGAACCGGAACTAACCGGTGGTTCAAAATGAATATTGAAGCCGGATTTGAATAAACTCTGAACCGGCCTTTGGGATGGAGGGTCGAAGCGAGACAGATGCTCGGGCAGGAGGGGCGACCGAAGGTTGATCGGACTGACGGAACAGCGGCCGGAAGAGGAGATCCGAGAGGCGGGCGAACGACTCGACTGGCAGCGACGATGATGGCACGATGGAAGCGGCCTGAGCTCTCTTCGGCGGAAAGGTAGGCGTCGGGACAACGGCGACGACGAGCTTCTAGACGAAAGGCAGCAGCTTTGGGACTGATACCGTCAAAGCCTCTCCGGAGTACACCACCGGGGTAGTGGCGATGGTTATGGAAGGTCGATCAGCAACAACAACGGGAGTACGGCGGCGGCGATTCAGTACTGTTCGGCAAAACAGATGGCGGTGGCGACAGGAGTACAGACGAAAGGCAGAAGCTTTGAACGGACAATGGCGGCGACGACGAACGTTCAAAGGTGGGGTTTTGGAATCGGCACCAAAACCCACCACTGGATTCGGCACCAGCGGCTTCCGGCTTCGGCACCGGCGTCGGATTCAGCACCGACGGGATTTCTCCTTCACAGAGGTATCAAAACGAGATTTTCTTTTGCATAAACTGAAGTACTTTATTTCTTAGAGGAGTAGCCATTAAATAGGCATTACAAAAGTCTTAAATCAAGCAACAAATTAAGCTTGCCCAAATTAGAAACGGAAATCAAGCTTTTCTAATCAAAGAAAAATTCCAAATTTAAATCAGATACTGAAAATAGAAATCACTAAATATGTAAACAGAAAATAAGCAATCTAATGGGCACGGGTCCTATTCCGACGAGTGTAAACCCGTATAGGCCCCGTGTCCGCACCAACTCTCCCCGGGTTGGAAAAACTCGACCCCGTCGAGTCATGTGCAGGAAGACTCTCACGGAACTCCAAGGCATCCGGATCAAGTGTCTGCAACTCGTCACGTGTAATCCATGTGCAATCTGACTCGGGGCGTCCTCTCCAACGAACAAGATAGTGTTGTACCCCTCCATCTGTGGTGGAAATTACCTATTCATCTAAAATAGCATCAACTTGATCTTTTAGTGCAAGTGGGTAAGGCAGTGGAATAGGATCAGGGATAGGTGAGGGGTCATGGTCAGGGGACAAATCATCAAACGGGTTATCAGGTATGGCAAGAGGACCATGGTAAGCAACCAAATCCTCAATGTTAAAAGTGGTGGGGATGCCAAAATCAGAAGGTATATCAATAACATATGCATTAGGACCAATGCGTTTTAACACTTTAAAGGGACCAGCACTACGGGATTGCAACTTTCGAACGGCACCAGAAGGAAACCGTTCAGGGCGAATCCGAATCATAACATAGTCACCCACATTAAATTCTTTAAAGCGCCTATGAGAATCAGCTTGAATCTTATAGCGTTCATTACTTGCTTCAATTTTATTACGGATCTCTTTATGCAAATCATGAACATGTCGTGCAAATGCATCAGCTGACTCAGAAATACGAACATGAGGGGACATGGGAATAAGATCTACAGGCTTCCTAGGTTTGTAACCATGCACAACTTCAAATGGACTCATGCCTATAGACTTATTGACTGAACTGTTATATGCAAATTGAGCAAAAGGAAGAATTGAATCCCAATTTCTATTATTGTTTCCCACCAAACAACGTAAAAGGTTGCCAAGACTACGATTTACGACTTCTGTTTGACCATCAGTTTGAGGGTGATAAGCCATGGAGAATTTTAACTTTGTTCCTACCATATGCCAAAGGGTTTTCCAAAAATAACTCATAAATCGAACATCCCTATCAGACACGATGGTTTTGGGTAACCCGTACAAACTCACGATCTTATCGAAATAGATTTTCCCAATTTTAGATGCATCAGAGGTTTTGGAACAAGGAATGAAGTGGGCCATTTTGGAGAAGCGATCTACTACCACAAATATGGAATCATGCTTTGTAAAAGTACGTGGTAGTCCAAGCACAAAATCCATACTAACATCTTGCCATGGACGATCTGGCATAAGAAGAGGGGTGTAGAGGCCAGTATTTTGCTTTTTGTGTTTGGCCAGTTGACATGTGCGACATTGACTAATGATTTTAGTAACATCTCTTTTGAGGCTCGGCCAATAAAATTGGCGCTCGACTTCTTCAATGGTTTTGTCACGACCAAAGTGTCCTGCTAAACCACCAGCGTGAATTTCCCACACTAAGAAATCTCGCACAGACGTACGGGGAATGCAAAGCTTGTTTGCTTTGAACAGGTACCCATCGTGAAGATGGTAGCCATCATGGGAAAGGGTCGAATCACTACTCAGGTCTAGGAAAATCTCTCCAAAATCAGGGCATGATGCATAGTCCTCCTTAAGTCGATCAAAACCTGTAACTTTGACACTCAGCATAGAGAGTAAGAATGCTCGACGGCTAAGTGCGTCAGCTGCTTTATTCGCAACCCCTGCTCGATGTTTCAACACAAAAGTATAAGACTATAGAAACTCAATCCAATGACCATGTCGAGAATTAAGTTTCTTTTGAGAGTTCAGGTAACGCAAAGCCTCATGATCTGAATAAAGGACAAATTCATGCGGTAGAAGGTAATGTCGGCAGTGACGTAAAGCTTGCACTACCGCATAGAATTCTTTATCATAGGTTGAGTATTTTTGCTTAGCCTCATTTAATTTCTCACTAAAGTAGGCGATTGGATGACGTTCTTGACTAAGGACGCCACCAATGCCTATACCAGATGCATCACATTCAACCTCAAAAGCCTTTGAAAAATCTGGGAGGCGCATTACGGGTGCTTCAGTCATCTTCCTCTTTATCTCTTCAAATGCTCGAGCAGCAGCATGGGACCATCGAAACTCACCTTTCTTCATACAATCAGTTATAGGGGACATGATGGTGCTAAACCCACGAATAAATCGACGATAAAAAGTAGCAAGCCCCCATGAAAACTTCGAACATCATGAATATTCTTAGGCTCAGGCCAGTCGACTATCGCCTGTACTTTTTGAGGGTCAGCAGAAACTCCCTTAGAGGAAACTATAAAACCCAAGAAGATAACTTGATGTGTAAGAAAAGAACACTTCTTAAGGTTAGCATATAAACTTTCATTCCTCAGGGTGTTACAAACTTGGACAAGGTGGTCTAGGTGTTGCTCCTTTGTTGTGCCATAAATGAGGATGTCGTCAAAGTACACAACAAGGAACTTGCCCATGAAAGGACGAAGAACTTGCGTCATCACTCGCATAAAAGTGCTAGGAGCGTTAGATAGTCCAAATGGCATGACCATCCACTCATAGAGGCCATCCTTTGTCTTAAAGGCGGTTTTCCACTCGTCACCGGGACGAATTCGAATTTGGTGGTAGCCACTTCTGAGATCGATTTTGGAGAAAATTTTGGCACCAGCCATCATATCAAGCATATCGTCGAGCCGAGGAATGGGAAACCGATATTTCACCGTGATCTTGTTGATCGCACGACTATCCACGCACATCCTCCATGATCCATCTTTCTTAGGTGTTAGGAGTGCGGGTACAGCACACGGACTCATACTTTCCTTAATGAACCCCTTACGGAGGAGATCATCAGCTTGCCTCTTTAACTCATCATGTTCAGTGGGGTGAAGTCGATAATGAGGCAAGTTTGGGAGAGTTGTTCCTGGAACAAGATCGATAGCGTGTTGGATATCACGCATGGGTGGTAATTGGTCTGGGAGATCCTCAGGAAAAACATCCTTAAAGTCTGTAAGGAGATTAGTTACCTCAGCAGGTATGTCTTCCTGAGTGTCCGGTGAAACTTCCTTTGCGACGACGGCAAAGAGAACATCTTCAGTGCTCACTTCTCTCTCAAACTCTTTGGGGCTAATTATGTGCAAGCCCTTATCTTTGGTTGTAGCACTTTTGGGATTCTTAGGAAGGGGTTGCAGTTTTAAAGGGTTCAATTTGATCTTATGGCCATTAAAAGTAAAAGTAACAGGGTTGCTGCGACCATAGATTGTGACATCTAAGTCAAAGAGCCATGGTCTCCCTAAAATAAGATGACCGACATCCATGGGTATGACATCACACCAGAGTTTGTTTGTGTAAGAGTGAACTTCAATTGGCACTAGACATCGCTCATTGATAGGGATGGATGTTGTGTCAACCCAAGAGACTTTATAGGGATTAGGGTGGGGAATTGGTTTGAGACCTAAGCGGGAGACAAGTCTCGAAGAAACGGCATTTATACAGCTCCCACTGTCAATGATCACTTTACAATCTTTTCCCCCACACTTAACATAAGTGTGGAAGATTGTACTCCTACGCCAATCATCATTCTCTCGAGGTTGGGTTAGGGCACACCGAACGACGTTCAGAGTTGGGGGAACAAACTGAGAATTTGCACCACCGACTGGAGAAGGAGAAGCTCTAATACAACCTAGGAAGCCAGGTGCTTCTTCATACTCAGCATCAGAGTCATGTATGTCTGCTAGGTTGGGCTCATAGACCTCCTCTTCGAGGCTGTCATCATCAGAGGGCATTTCTTGTTCACTAATAACAAGAGTCTTCTTAGTAGGGCACACAGCAGCAACATGACCAAATCCTTGACACCTATAACAACGACTAGGTGCTGGGGAATCTCTATCTACCCGTTTGTCATTATCAGTAGAGGTACGCACAAGAGGAGGGGTTTTAGCTGGGCAAGATCCGGACGGTGGTTTACGCCCAGCAAACGGAACTGGTCCAGAATTGGACCGATTCCCTGCATACGGGGATGATCCCCCATAAGGCTTACTAGAAAGTGGTTGGGGAACAGCTAATTGTGTGCGAGGTTCTGGACGCCTAAAGGAGTGAGGGTTAGTGATCATCTCATAGTCCTTAACAAAGGCATAAGCTTGTTCAAGAGTAACAATACCTCGAAACACAAGCTCCTTCCTAAGGTTATCATTAAGACCTTTTTGAAATCGAACCAGAATCGAATCATGTTCCTCGCGGACTTGACAACGCACCCTATACTCCTCAAATTCAGCAATATACTCTAGAGCAGACCGGTTACCTTGCCTAAGCTTATAGAAATTCTCTATGAGATCACTTCTATAGGATCGAGGCAAGTAATTAGTGCTCAGGCGCTCTTTCATGTCCATCCAAGTAGTAATTGGAGGTTCATGTCGAAGGGCTATCAAACCTTCAACATCCTCCCAAAAGAGTTTAGCTCGCCCGATGAGTTTTATCTTAACAAATTTGACTTTTTTATCCTCAGTTAACTCATACCACTCAAAGAAGTGGTCCATTTCTCTCACCCAATCAATGAATACTCTAGGATCAAGGCTACCATCAAAGGAGGGTGCCTCAACCTTAAGGTTCCGCATGATGCGCTCATTCGGGTCACGGGGCTCCCTAAGGTCCATATGGTTATAATAGGCTTGAGGGGGTGGGCCTCGGCGATGATGGGCAGCACGCGCATTGTATGGGAATGGACCAAAATTAGCGTAGGCAGGTTGGTCATGGGCATGAGGATCAACCTCATTAGACTGTGCAGCGTCTGGCGCCTGAGAAGACTCACCGACAAAGTTGTGGTTGAACCTCTGAGAGGTCTCAACAGAGTCTAAACGAACATTGGTTTGGGCAAGATCGTGACGAAACTCCTCATGTTGAACGGTCAGGTTTTCTAGTCGTTTGTTTATGTTTTCTAGTTGGTTAACAATAGCTTCTAAGGGATCCATAACAGAGTGGGATTCAGACAAACTGGGAGAAATGACTTTACCAGAACGCAAATGCATGCAATGAAATGCAAACTAGATGGACTCTTTTTTTTTTTTTTTTTCAAATACCTAGCCTAAATGATGCATGGGCCACCAAATATGATGCAGGACAACTAATTTGAGATCCGATAAAAGTTAAGCAAGTAAAGAAAATTATAAACTCTAGCAATCCTACTCAGGCAAGATAAATAATTTAATATAAATGTCCACGAATAATTTAAATTTGATTTCAAAAGGTTGAAGGGCAGCAACAGTTGAGAAACTGTTTTAGGCTAGGATTAAAAGGTTTGGATGTACGAGCAAATGTTTGCTATTACGCGCTTGCACTTCAGGTCAAAGATGATAATTTAGATGAACAACTAAAACCACAAAGATGAAGATAACACTTACTTGTCCGTCTGGAGTGAACCCGGAACCCAAACTCGAACTGAGGTGGACTGGCCCGTCCAAAAACCCAACCCGAACCAAGTAGTCTGACCCGTCCAAGGTAAACCCAAACCGGAGCTAACCGGTGGTTCAAAATGAATATTGAAGCCGGATTTGAATAAACTCTGAACCGGCCTTAAGGATGGAGGGTCGAAGCGAGACAGATGCTCGGGCAGGAGGGGCGACCGAAGGTTGATCGGACTGACGGAACAGCGGCCGGAAGAGGAGATCCGAGAGGCGGGCGAACGACTCGACTGGCAGTGACGATGATGGCACGGTGGAAGCGGCCTGAGATCTCTTCGGCGGAAAGGTAGGCGTCGAGACAATGGCGACGACGAGCTTCTAGACGAAAGGCAGCAGCTTTGGGACTGATACCGGCAAAGCCTCTCCGGAGTACACCACCGGGGTAGTGGCGATGGTTATGGAAGGTCGATCAGCAACAACAACGGGAGTACGGCGGCGGCGATTCGGTACTGTTCGGCAAAACAGATGGCGGGTGGCGACAGGAGTACAGACGAAAGGCAGAAGCTTTGAACGGACAATGGCGGCGACGATGAACGTTCAAAGGTGGGGTTTTGGAATCGGCACCAAAACCCACCACTGGATTCGGCACCAGCGGCTTCCGGCTTTGGCACCGGCATCGGATTCAGGACCGACGGGATTTCTCCTTCACAGGGGTATCAAAACGAGATTTTCTTTTGCATAAACTGAAGTACTTTATTTCTTAGAGGAGTAGCCATTAAATAGGCATTACAAAAGTCTTAAATCAAGCAACAAATTAAGCTTGCCCAAATTAGAAACGGGAATCAAGCTTTTCTAATCAAAGAAAAATTCCAAATTTAAATCAGATACTGAAAATAGAAATCACTAAATATGTAAACAGAAAATAAGCAATCTAATGGGCACGGGTCCTATTCCGGCGAGTGTAAACCCGTATAGGCCCCGTGTCCGCACCAGAACAAGTTGATAGGATTCCCCTTTTTACATACCCATGCCCCTCTCTTCAGGAAGGTTGATTACCAGATCGGAGCTATAAGATCGATGTAGTGCCAAAATCTATATGATTATCCTTGTTTCTTTCTGGGAGAAAGGAGCATATACTTTTTAATTTTCTTTCATCTTTTCTGTTGAATATCAGAAGAAGTTATTGAAATGGAGAACGAATTAGTTGAACTGAGAAAGCACATAACTGCTCAAGGTATTCTTGTACAAGATTTAATGAGTGGTGTTTGTCGGGAACTAGGAATGTGGACACTTTCCAATGCAGAGGTCCAGTGTGGTGAATTAGATGTTAAAGATTCTGAAATGCTGGAACTTTTACCTGATTCAATGGATGAGAAACATGTGGAAGTCCTTGAAAGGATAGATGTTCTTTTGGCAGAGCACAAGGCGGAAGAAGCTCTCTTGGCGATAGATGCTGAAGAAAAAGAATCCAAGGAGCTGTTAGAATCAGAAGATGGTATATCCGACGAATCTTCTTCTTACAGAACTGCATTCAATAAAAGAAAAGCATTACTTGGTGTCCAATTTGTAGAGCTTGCTGAACAACCATCCATTAGCATCTCTGAGCTGAAAAAATCATTGTTAGGTCTCCTCAAACTTGGTAAAGGCAAATTAGCACATAGAACGCTTCTGAAGTCTTTAGGTTCCCACCTTCATAGGAGCATTGACAATTTCCTTTCTTCATGCTCTATGTTATCTGAAACATACCCCGGAACTTTGTCCCAGCTTGTATTTTCTACAATTTTCATTGCGGTGAAAGAATCAAATTCAATTTTTGGTGACTTGACCATGTATACAAATCGGTTTGAGGAGTGGGCAGAGTGGGAGATTGATTCCTTTGTTCATTTAGTGAAGCAAAATGCACCTGAAGTTGAGACAAGTTCAGCTCTTCGCACAGCAAGTATATGCTTTGAGGCCAGTCTCTCTCACTGTTCAATTGTGGAATCACAAGGACTTAAGTTTTCCAAGTTACTTGTGGCACGTTTGCAGCCATACATTGAGGAAGTTCTTGAGATGAACTTTAAACGAGTGAGAAAAATGGTTTTTGACTTAGCTGAAGATGAAGACACAGTACCATTGATGCATCAATAGGGATCCCCACTTTCAGCTTCTGCAGCAGCTAATATTGCACTCACTAGCAGTGGAAAAAAATTCATGGCCATTGTCAGAGTAAGTCGTCACAAATTTTAGAAACATGTTAATAATATGAGAAACATCATAGTAAATTATAATAGGCGGATTGATTGCTTACTTGAGGTGGGTACCATGTTTAGCTTGACCCAGCAGCTGAAGTTATTCATGTTGACCATGCTTTTACGCTTTCACTATTTGATGGTCTTTTTTATATGATGTAAGTACTTTTTACGAATTGAATTTGAATAATGTTGCTCTTAGGTGTTGATGAAACTGGTAATACTGTCTCAGTGGTGCAAGGCCAAGACTTTGGCTTTTTGATGAAAAGAAACTTCAGCTGATGGGTTTTTGCTACCCAAGCACACCATTTTTATGATCAAATATGTGCCAATACTTTGGCAGTTACTCAATGTGTTTGTCTGCTTAGATTCTAAACATAATATCCCATTGGTCTTCACAGGATTTGGTTGATTGGCTGACACCGTTGGCAATTACTCATTTTAGTGGCAGTACATTAAATTGGGTTTCTCAACTCTTTGATAATTATATCAAGACTTTAGTTCATGTTTTACCTGGTCCCAGTGAAGATGATAACCTTACTGATCCAAAAGAACCCACTCATGTCAAGGCTGAAACTGATGCTCAACAGCTGGCACTTTTGGGCACTGCATATACTGTTGCTGATGAACTGTTGCCAATTGTCGTAAGAAGGATCTTTTATCCACAATCAGAACCTGCAAACAAATTGAAAGAAGGTAGTCAGATGGCTTTCTCCAGCAACCACGTAGACTATAAAGATTGGAAGCGTCAACTTCATAACTCACTGGATAAACTAAGAGATCATTTCTGTCGGCAGTATGTTTTGAGCTTCATCTACTCAAGAGAAGGCAAAGCTAGATTGGATGCACGGATTTATTTGAATGGGAAGTCAGAGGATCTATACTGGGATTCTGACCCTCTGCCTTGATTGCCCTTCCAGGTAAGTTAATAGCAGATGTATGTTATTGCGCATTTGGCAAGCTAGCAAGTCTCCATTTAAATAAATAAATGAACTAGAAAAAATACGTAGGAAGTGTCCCATTGTATGTTCTCATTCTTCATGAATTTACATCCACATGGACCAACTTGTGCTAATCAACATTTATGTGTATGTACTTACTGGGATTATGGTTTAGGGTATGTATTCCCTCTAGAATTATCTGCTGATACCGCTCATATTTAGTGGCCAAAGTGTTGTATAACGCCTGTTTTGTGCCAATTCTTTTGTAAGAGAGTAAAGTCATTTCTTTTTTTATTAACCCCATCCAAGTTCTCTTAGGTCTCCCTCTCCCTTTTTTGGCATTGTTTGTATGCATCTCTTCTATTCTATTCACAGGGGTATCTATTGGTCTTCTTTTGCGCATGCCCATACCAACGCAACCTACATGCCCTTAGCTTCTCCCCTAAAGGAGCTACCCCTAAATTCTCATGAATATATTCATTTCTAATCCTCTATCGTAGTTATCCCACTCATCCACCTTTACATTCTCATTTCGGATACATTCAACTTATCTATATGACTTTTCTTTGGTGCCCAACACTCTCCTCCATAGAGTATTGTTGGCCTAATGGCTGTCCTATAGAACTTACCTTTAAGCCTTTTTGGAATACACCTATCACACAAAACTCCCGAGGGTGCCCTCCATTTTACCCACCCGATATTTATCTTATGCACCACATCACTGTCAATATCCCCTTCTTTATGGATAATGGATCTTAAGTAATAGAATTGATCACACATTGGCACTTTGAATTATACTATATATACAAAAAATTCACCTGACCACTAAGTTGTTTTCAATGTTTTGTAAAACTACTTCAACTGACACTGAATGCCATGTTTCATCTATGTTAAGTTTACATATCATGTTTCTGATTGGATCCTCGTCTTCATGTTATTTTCTCTGGACTTCAGTTTTGTTGATTTGAAATTGCCACTGCAGGCCTTATTTGCAAGGTTGCAGCAATTGGCTAGTGAGACAGGGGATGTGCTATTCGGCAAGGAGAAGCTGCAGAAGACTCTGCTGGCGAGGTTGACGGAGACTGGTGATGTGGCTGTTCGATGAACAGGAGTTCTGGGATGTTTTTGAAGACAAATCAGCTTGTCTTCAGCCGTATGGACTGCAGCAAGTATGTTTATTACTTCTTGGTTGAGATCTTGTATTTAACTATAATTGTTTATGTCTGCCTATGAGTGTATTGATTGGGTTGCCTTGTAATATCATCACATGAGAAAAACCTGTGAGGTTATAAATGTATTTATCAGGAGACGATGGAAATTTCACCAGCATATCATAGTGACGCCAACTTACGAGTAATCCTTACATGATGAAAAAATTGCTCAAATTCAAAAAAACAGTTTCTAAACAATCTCATAGCAAACCTCAAGTGCTGAAGCCACCTACATATCCATACAATGACCAGAGTCCTAATCTCAATAAAATTTGTCTTCTACACTCACAAACTACTTAACAAAATATTGTACATTACTTCAAAAAGGGAAAGTGTATTTGAGACTTCTTCTCACAATGCCCGGTCCCAAGTCCGTGGAAAAAGAGGAGAGTTAGCGTCAGGTTGACCACCTGCTGTAAAAATTTCGTCAATTTCGATGGATCTTACACCAAAAGCATTTTAGCTTGATTATGAGTTTGTGAGTAGAAATTTTTTTGCTCTCTTTTTATCTTTTTTTAATGGCAAAAAAAGGACCTTTGTTTTGCTCTCGCTTATGTGGCTGTAGATGCCAGCGAAATGGAGCTAATTTAGCTGATGTCCCAGACGTCTCCAGCCCTCCTTTGCAAAACATGACAACTGTGACTTAGCCAAATCATATGCTATTATTTTTTAATATTTCTTTGTGCCATTGTTTTAATGACAGCCGGTTTGAAAAACATATTCATTCTATTTTCTTCTTTTCAGCTGATTCTTGACACGCGCTTTATAGTGGAAATTGCGGTTTGTGGTAATTATCCACATAAAAACATTCAACAAAGATCATCACTCATCAGCCATAATAGCCCGTGCAATTAAGAATTTCTCAGCCAGAGGATTAGACATACAGAAGTAAGCTCTGTGTCTTTTTGTCCATTTGTTTATATCGCCTTTTCTTTTTTGGCGTTGACTAAACTGTTGTTCCTTCTCAGTGCTCTTGTTGAGGATGAATGGTTTGCCGATACTGCAAAAGCAGCAATGAACAAGCTTTTGTTGGGAACAAGTCCATCTGAGTCATCGGAAATCGATGAAGATCATATACATATTACCCATGATGATGTCTCCATCTCTAGTGGCTCTATATCATCCCTATCGAGTGAACAATCTGTTGAGTCGTTTGTTTCTGCCAATGCTGGAGAAGTTGAAAGTCCTTTGTTCTCTGGTGATCATGAGTAAGAAGGTAGTTAACAAAGTATTATTTGGAACCACCTCCTGGGTAAAACCTAGTTCTATATAGAATCAAGAAGGGTTTTGATCTCAATCTCATCAAATTTTATTTCTGTATACTGACCCTTGTTTGTTTATCACATGAGTTTTACCAAAAAAAGATGTTTAAACACATGAGCTGTCAAACTTTGGTACTGATGCATAGAGACCTATGAAGAGACAGCTGCAGAGACCTTTTTTAATCTCGTAATTCATGCGTAAACCGTTTTATTTCCTGAGCCTAAGAGTGAGTTCCATCCTGGCCTACCCACCACACCGCCCACTTCAGTAGACGGAGCTCGCGACTTGTGGCAGCTAGAATCTGTCTTGTAAATGTACATATATAACTGTAACTTAAAGACTATGATACTGTTGCACTAACGTGAATATTATTCTTGTGCGCTATAAAGGGCCATTTGTTATTTGAAGTGTCGTAGGTGTAATAGATTTCAATGCTTAATGGGATTTAATCTATATCCGCTGTTTTTTAGAAGGATATCCTCTTTTCTGGGTCCAGTAAACTGTTGCTTCTTTTCTTCATGTTATTAACTATTTTGAGCTTGTACCCACTTGAGTCTTAGAAATGTCTCATAGTAACCGTATTTGATGGTTATATATGTAGTTGTAGGTAAGTAAAAAAAAAGCCTTATCTTACTGGGTTTTTTTACAGAGCTCTATTTCAAATTTCAAGGTGATTCTTTTAGCATCAATTTTATTTTTCTCTGATTCAGGAATAAGAACCTTATTTAAATTGGGAAAGATCGTCATACTTTGTTGTGAGCTAGATAATAAAGACTTTGTATCTTCATTTCGTGTTTAAATTTGTCTAATAAGAGAATAGTGATCAACACTACTTGATTGATGAAGAAGCTCTGCATGATAGATGTCTCTTTTTTCTTAAAATGTTTTTGCACGTCATATTGAATGTAGCTTGATAGGTCCATAACCCTGCGGCCCGCTAACACTATAAAGTTATTCTGTAGAACAGCAGTGTCCTTAGTCGTAAACCGAAATTTTTTGTAGACGACAAAATCCTTCAGTTTTCAAATGAACATATTTTGATGTAAGGAAAAGTATATATAGTTTCTTTACGTGGGAAGCTTGATCTTCTTGTTGTCACACATTAGGATATTTTCTTTATTCGTTGTTTACTATTTTTTTTCGCGCTTTCTAAGCGACAATTATATATGATCACATGATAGCACATAGAAGAAGCAGACAGAACATAAGTCACATTTCAATTAAAAAAATGGCTCGGCAAAGTTGACCTTGTTTCCCGGAAAAAACACGATATTTATATAGAAATGCATTGAATCTATTTCATCCTTTAATATCATTGGAAATAATATTTGTTTCTTAATCAAGGAAATTATATTTTCTCATATAACTATTGCGAGGAAAAAAATACATCCTCATATAATTATCTGTGAAGGACATATGACAAAGTTATTAAACATATGCTGTCTACTTCACAAATTTGGTGACCGTGCCTTGTATTAGCACTATCTCGTGCTACCAAATTAATAATCACATTACTGATGATATTAACAACAAATAGTACTTAAGTCTACCAAGACAACTGTCGTTTGATTTGGTCTTTGTCTGAGCTGTTTGTTCATTTTTTCCACTTCCCATCCAAGTAGAGTTCCACTTCCACACGCAGCCACCTAAACTGTTGCTCTCTCTTTTTCCTCTCATTTTCTTTCTTTAGCTCTATTACTCCCTTTTCCTTGATGATCCACATGTGGATAAGTCTCCTGACAAATGTATGAACTTGGCTGTTCGATACAAACTAGGAGTCATCATGCATGTGAGCAAACTCATATCAAATCTTCACACTTTTCGTATGTAACACACCACCTGATCAAGCTCCGCATGTTACTCTACACACTGTTAAGTTCATAGGAAAACAAAACCATCCCCCTCAAGTCTCATATCCCTATAACATGCGTGTTAGACCCTTCCATCTGACATACCAACAAATGCCGGCCACTTGTAGATTGCATTGACCAACATATTATAAATTGATTTTTCTGAGCTAAAATGCTAAAATTACTGTCTTATACTTTTTTTAAAATAAACCTGCCTTAATACTCACTAACTCCTCTTTCTCTCTGGGGAGTGATATACCCATCATCTGAAAGACTATTCAAATATGGAAAATCTGGTAGAAGGGGAGATTGGAGCAGCCATGAGAGGAAAAGAAGGAAAAAGAGGGCAGCCATGAGGGAATGCGTCAAGGGTCACCTTCAATCATTTGTATTATATGCACATTTTGCATGGCTGTCCCAGATTCGGTCACCACCCAACTGGCATATGGGCAAGGCAAAAGAAGGGCAACAACCTCGCACTTTATATACCATATATATCACACCTTTATGTACGTGCCTAAACACCAGCCACTACTTACATTAGCTAATTTTCTTTTGTTTTTCTGCCTTGTTTCTTTGTATGGTGGCCATGGAGGGACTCAATACATTGTTTTTGGCCCTGTTTGTGCTTGTAGCTGTCTCTCCTCAGCTGGGATCTGCGCAGCTGAGGCAGAATTATTATGCTAATATCTGCCCCAATGTCGAAAGCACCGTCCGACAAGCGGTCACTGCAAAATTCCAGCAGACTTTTGTCACTGCGCCGGCCACCCTTCGCCTCTTCTTCCATGACTGCTTTGTTCAGGTCTAGTTTGATTCATTTTAGTTCATAATTCAGCTAGCAAGTTGCAAAGAAAGAGAATTAACATTATGCATTACTATGGTTCAAATGTTGGATTAAGTAGGGGTGTGATGCTTCGGTCATTGTTGCCTCAAGTGGTAATAACAAGGCGGAGAAGGACCACCCGGACAACCTCTCCCTTGCCGGTGACGGATTTGATACCGTGATCAAGGCCAAGGCAGCCATCGATGCGAACCCAACGTGCAAGAACAAGGTCTCATGTGCAGACATCCTAGCCATGGCCACCCGAGATGTTATTTCTTTGGTAATATTATCCTTCCAACAACCTTTGTGTCCCCTGTTAATTTGGATCTAAGTCCGGTAAACAATGTTTGCATTGCTATACTAGTGACTAAACACTTAATTCATTGCCTTGCCATGAAATGCTCAGACTGGTGGACCATCCTATTCTGTTGAGCTAGGAAGATTGGATGGCCTGAGCTCAACAGCTGCCAGTGTTGAAGGGAACCTTCCTAAACCAACTTTCAGCCTTAACCAGCTCAACTCCATGTTTGCTTCTCATGGTCTCACTCAAACTGATATGGTTGCCCTCTCTGGTAAATCAATATGGACTTCATCTTTTATGACAAAAAGAAGCTCTAGCTTCAAATAGTAATGGAAATGTTATAAGGTTAAAAGATTGTATTCATTTGAGTTTATGCATTGCAGCTGCACATTCAATTGGTTTTTCACATTGTGAGAAGTTCTCCAACCGTATTTACAACTTCAGCACTAGGAATCCGGTCGACCCCACCTTGAACAAAGCATATGCAACCCAATTGCAGAACATGTGCCCCAAGAATGTGGACCCCAGGATAGCCATCAACATGGACCCCAACACCCCTAGAACATTTGACAATGTGTACTACAAGAACCTACAGCAAGGCATGGGCCTCTTCACCTCTGATCAGATCCTGCACACGGACGCTCGGTCCCGGTCGACCGTTAACCTGTGGGCCCGGAACTCGGCGGCGTTCCAGCAGGCCTTCGTCGCGGCCATGACAAAGCTCGGCCGTGTCGGTGTGAAGACTGGCCGGAGAGGTAACATCCGGCGAGACTGCGGGGTCCTGAACTAGAGCATCCCATTCTAGTGGGAGCTATCAAATGTATCACAGGAATAGTGGCTCCACCGCTTTGTTTTGTACATCTTTTTGCTTTTGGTATTCTTGTTATCCAGCATCTTAATAATGTACACCAAATGTGGACCCAAATGGTGGTTTTGCAAATTCCCTTACCATAGGCATTCTTCCTCTTCCCCTTTGCCCTTTTGTGCTTGTGTCCAATAAGAAAGGTACTGATCATGCTTGGCTGAGTTGCTTTTCTGCCTTTTAGCCCTTCACACTATCTGTAAACTAGGTAGTCTCTTTCAGGCATAGAGCTGTTTCTCTTGCCTGCTCATACAAAAGGGAATCTATACATTCTATGTTGTAGTTAGTATGAAGCTTAATTTACAAAGCAGATAGGTAATGCTAATGTAAGCACATAGAACTGTTCAAGGCCTTTTCTCGTATGTTTTGATTTTTGTGTTGCCTGACCCACATTTCAAAAGAATTCATGCAAGTAGCTTATAAAAATTGGAATATCAAATCCTCTTGTTTCAGTGCACAACTAGAAATGGAATAGATGGCCATTTTGGAATGGATTTTTCAGCAAAATAAGTAGAAAAAATGTGGACAAAAGATCAGGCATTATTATCTCTTATGTACCACTTCCTATGTCCTACTACCACCCAACCTGCCGTTCAAGCCGGATCTAACTTGAATTTCCAACCTCAATGGCTGTATGCATTAGCAATGGTGAAGGTTGAATATTATATAACCTTTTAGACTCATGCCTTTGACCCCCTCCAAAAGGAAATACTTACTCCTGCCCTTGACACCTCCTGCACTTGACATCCCCCAATTTCCTCTCCAGAATTTATTATCCAACCGATTCTTCCCAACCTCAACACATCCAAAATGTCTTATATTCTTGAGAGCTATGTATAAAAAAACATTCTTCAGAGCTCACCTTGCCAGGTCTCCAGTTCTGGCCTCTTTTGTTGTTCGCATGTTTCTTTACTTCCCCAGTACACAAGTTTTTGTATGCAACTGTATGAGTATTTTAATATCTTCCTACAGTTAGCAATAATGCCATCATGCTCTGCTCACAATGGACTTCTGTATGAAAATGATACCATATTTTAAGTCAAAAACAAATATGTGCCAGTCACTACTAGAACCATCAGGGGCATGAGAGTCTGAAGCATGTTCATCTTTCAGTTAGGTAGCACATCTCAGTCTTTCATGGATAACAGAACATAAGCTACCTCCAAGTTGTTGCTAGCCTGTCATTATTACAATGGAGCTTTACTTCTTGTTATTGTTATATTCTATCAAATACTTGAACAAAATAGGGGCAAGTCCAAGTTCTCATTTGCTCAAGAAAATAGTCCATGTTACATCTGTTTTATTATGACTTTGATGATTCTAATCTTGCATACAGTAACAACATCAGTAGAAATAACCAGATTTGAAAAGGAAAGTTCGGGTCAAGTGATAATTGGTCTGTACTGAGGAAGTTGAGTGGAAAAATAAGAAGCACCGTCTTCTTCACCATTAAGGAAGGCACTATCTATATACTCTTCGTGCTTGCAGATTTTTGTGAGTATAGAGCTACTAATAAGCACAGCAAAAATATGGGCCTCGTGCAGAACGAAGGAACATATTCCATAGCGGTTTCTGGCGCGTCTTTGCACTCCGCAACCGGGCGATCTCCGGTGTAGATCCCTGCAACATTTGCCACATGATGTGCACATCCTCGTATTCACAAGTCTTCACCTCTTGTTTTAAGTTGACAAGTCCTGCAGCATTGAATTACAGTAGACCAAGACATGAGCACTTATTCAATAATTCGACGAAATTTCTCTCACAAGAAAAACATTTAATTATTTGGTAGTTACACCATACTGATAAGTATTATCCGGGAACATGCCAGTAGGGTCCTATTCATGTTATTGATGAAAACTATCTGTTTACTCATGATTAAAGACTTTTGATAAATCATGCCTCGCACGCTTAAGTTAGCAGAATCATGTTTGTCGTACCTTCTGACCTTCTATTAGAACGTTTCTTTCGTATATGCTGACAATTTACCATTACTAATGACACACATTTTTTGTCACCCCACGTAAGTGCTTATCTGCATTTGGTATAATGCTTATAATACACAACAAATTCTCCATTGGACGAGAAATTAAAATAGGGCTTTTTATAATAATTCCTATATGTACAGCAGAGGAGTTGAAAAAGTTAATTTTAGTTTATTAAATATGAAAAACCAAAGGATGGTTTTATTAAACTTCTTCTTCATCTTAAATACACATATTGAACAATAAAAACAAGTGAGTGTTTAGCACGTTAATTAAGCTAACAAGAGAGAGAAGGGGACAAATAATTTCTCAGATAGCATCATGTTCATGGATGTGCAGTATCTTAACTAGAGCTAAAGTCCCTATCATCTATACCATACATGTATCTAAATAGGCCATTATATTCTTTGGAATTTGCTTCTATTCTTTGAAGAAATAGTATAAACACATAAAGAACAAAACAAGTTGAAAAAAAATTAAACAGAGACATGAAGAGCAAGTCAAGAAACCGGTGCATGTTGGTTAGTGTATCTATGTTGAGATCACATAAGATAGGAAAAATCTAAAAGATGGTTTATTAGATATTAGTATCTTGTTCCCCTTAAATACATATAATGAACAATAAAGAGAAGCAGTTAGCTCGACCCTTAAGCTAACACGAGAGGGTGAAGGAAAATCAATTTCATAAATAGCACCATATTCATGGATGTGCACTATGTTAATCACAGCTAAACTCCTCCCTCAGTAAGGTGGTTGTAAGGTTTGAAGTGTTTAGGTGATTATAACATTGGTTAAGGTGATTTTAAAGTTGGTTACTCTAACTTAATAACTTTGGATTATGATCCAATGTCTCTCATTAACTCAACTTGATATAAGATTTTTCCAATAGATTGCACATTACCGACTCTTATATTCATATCTGAAGAAAAAATTGATGTAACTTCTTTTGTGTTTAGTTGCTAGTATGCATTCACCTTCAACTATTAAATCATGAAGCTAAAACAGCCTCAAGCAACACTATGCGAGGGTTTCCACAACAATGTTAACTTTTATGAAATTCAGCATTTTTCCTACTCTGACGGCCTAATTCACCTCTTTTTAACAGTCCTTACTATAGAGGGCTTAAATCATGTTCCCTCCTAAGGAAACAATGGCTATATAATGCATCAAAATGTTTTTACATCATCCACTGGTCCACGCCCAAGCTCTCTACAGTATAGCCAACACTGATTCAGTAATTCCACTACAGTTATTTTTGTGTATCCATCACCAGATTTACCAAGTCATCTCAACCAGACTCAATCAACTATGCTGATCTTGTTAGTGCCAAACATTTCTGCATACAGAATTTCACTTACTCTAATGAACGACATACAAAGGTCACAATATTTTTAGACCTTTTGCCTTCTTGTCCTGTGTTAACTTCCCTGATTCTTCGAAGAAATATTCAAAACAATAAATCCTCAGGTCAGGGAACAGAGAAAAACTGAAAAGGCACATTCAAGATACCGGTGGCAATTAAACATGGCAGCTAAATTGTGAATTTTAACATAATCTTCCCCACAATACCAATACTTAGCATAGGAGCTAACTCGAACCATTGGCATATTTCATATTCTCACATTTTACAGTCAAACCCATAAAAAGAAAAATATGACAATAAAAAACACTACATAAAAAAATTAGCAGCACGACATACCACTTCTTTGCATGCCAAAACAAGCAGTGATGCGCACCCACAGCCTGCTGATTGGGAAAACTACTACCTTCTCCCACAACTCCATGGTTTCCCTTGCTTCTTCCTCAAGCAGACATATAGCAACAAAGCCAAGTACTATTGCATCCAAGATCAACACAACCACCAGAGTATAACAAGAGGTATATGCCAACCAACAGAGACAGAAGATGATGAAAGAAAGGAATCAGAGGAAAGGAGAATCAGATTTCACCTTCCTCCCAACCTTCTTCTCCACTAGAGAATCAGATTTCACATTCCTGAATGAATATATATATGTATGAACGATGAACAAAGGATGTTCCAAGGATGACCACAAGTGGTCTGTCTGGTCAGACAGAGTTGAGTTGGTTAATGGTCGTTAGGAGGTGTTTGTCCGGATCCACAGCCCAGAGGCATAGGAGCCGAACATGTGGCATGAGATGTATGGCTAAGAGGAATTGACGGCAGGGATGCTTTCTAAGTGGAAAACACGTGGAGTCCACAACCTGTGCTAGCTAGATTTGTGGGGGATAACGTTGTTATAATGTACGTGAGGTCTAATGTCTATGTTCAAGCTGGGCTCGGGCTTCGGCCTGATTGGAGCCCCAACTGGGGTGCTTTTTGGGCTTGGGCCTGATTGGGATTTGGGCTCTCTGCAGAATGGGCCCACTACGCTATTTCAGTAACAAACACCAAGGAAAAGTTGATGTCTGCATCGGTCACATGCATCGGCGTGCGCCGAGGCACTGCAAGCCGTCAGATCTCCATCCGATGGTGCACGTTAATAGAAGAGGATGGCAGGTGATTCACCCGCCTGTCTCCCGTATTAATGCACACCATGGGAACCCGACAGCCTGTAGTAATAATCTCAGTTAGGGATTATGATAACATTGTTAAGAAGCCATATTCAAATTATTCAAATTTAAACTAAACTAGCAAGTAAACATATCATCAGTCAGGTAGATGGGAGATACAGGAAGATAATACTCCCTTTGTTCCTCATTAATTGTCAGTTGGGCTTCCAGATTTGAAAAAAAATAATTCATTTTGGGAAACCAAATGTGACTATTAAAATAGGACAGCATAAAGCAGCTGCAGATCTAAGAGAGCTCTTGGAAGTTTGTGGCCAAAATAGAGAGCTCCTGGAAGTAGAATGCCAAGAGTAGCTAAGATACACTGGAGTAACAGAAAGCCTACAGGTCAAGTACCACATACAGAAGGACTACAAAAGAAGGGCAGATTCAGATATTAAAATTTTCCATCCGACGGCTAATAGTAAAGAGTCACAACTTACATGAAAACGGCTAATAGTAATGGTAACAGAGTCACAACTTATATGAAAACCATTTAATTATGTGGCGTAAGCATCTGCTCAACATTATCCTACTACTTCGACAGCAAAGTAGATGTTACCAATCATATGAGACGAGGATTGTGCCAAAAAAAAAATCATATGAGATAGGGTGGGGAGTTAAGCAAATAAACCAGATTGATCAAAAGACAACAGAGGTGTTTCATCACCGACCAGCTTCTGCCTCATACAGTCTCATCAATTGGACCTAAATGTATGGATTCATCTCTGAATGATTAACAAAAGTAATACATTGCAATATGAAAGTTTCTTAATAATACTTTTGTCTTCAGACAATAAGTCATCAATATTCTGGACTAATGGAGCCTAAAAGCAACAAGATTATGCTAGTTACAGCAGTAGACAAACCACATGCACGCACAAGTAAATCTTAAGTATGGATTAATAAATTCCCACTAATCTTATATGACGATTTGTGTACATTAGTGATAGAGACAAAAGGTGTCAAACTTGCGAAAGTGAACTTGTGTCAAAGTTAATGAATCAGAACTTGTTTCTAATAGTATTGGAAGGACCGACAAATGATTTTACATAATCTACCTACCATCATCCACCTATATATATCACTCCAACCAAAAGGCTTTGCCTCTCATGTATCCCAAATTTGAAAAAGAAAATGTTTCACATTGTTTCCCGTGGATATGTACCAATATACTCTGCTCATCATGTATGGGAAAAAATTAAGGTATGTTTTCAGCAACTATCTTGACTTGATAAAGCCAAAGACAACAGGATTCTTCATCATCAGCCATGCTAACTGCTTGAAACATATGTGTTGAAGACAATGAAGGGAACACACAACTTAATCATCTGGCCAGCGTAAGCATATCTTTTCAAGGAGTACAGACCGCTCGTGTCCAAGTAACTGTGGATTTAATTGCATTGCAGTCTGAAATTCTAACAATGATGCTGAGACATAATTATCAAATCTTTGCAGATATCTTCCAGGACCCACACTATAAACCAGCTGTTCCTGAGTCCTCTTTGCTCGAGCTAGTTCAAGACATGGTTTTATCAGCCTCTTCAAATATGTATCCAGCCCACTATTTAACAAATTAACACACTCATCTGATATCTCTAACCCTTCCTTTTGTAATTTGCACTCCAATCGTTGTTTCAAAGATACTGAATCCGGCAGCTCCAAAGTTCTAGAACAAGTTTGAGGAAAGCCTGAACTTGTTAGACAAAACTTACTAGCTTGATTTGCAGAATAAGGCCCCAGTTGGATGCCCAGTGGTGGACTCAAGGGGCTTCTACTTTGTACATATGGGGTTTCAGCCATCTGTTCAACCTCTTCCCCATCTTCCACAGAAAAAACCTCACTCTGATGCTCTGGTGCCTTTCTTACATCGCATGATCCAATTACTGTGTCACCATGACTTTGTCCCTGAGGTCTAAGAGGGCTCGGGCGATCTCTAAATCTGCAGCTGCGGATATTAGAAGACCGCCCCTTCCGCGGTGACCTTGGAAACACATCATCCCCATAAATCATACTAAGACTTCTCTGATTCACATTATGTGAATTCACCGATTTCGTGGAACTCGCCGGGGGTGACTCAGCAATACAAGCATTTTTTATGATTGAACGGATGAAACTGTTGTGAAGGCTGATATTTTCAGCCCCAATTGTATAATAACACAGCTTATCAAACTTGGATTTGGTAATCTTGAGACCAAGAAACAGCTTCAGATAATAAAAGTACTTCTCTGCTCTCTTGCACCCGAGCTTCCGAACAATCTGTGCTTTGAACTCAACAAGATCAATCCTCGGTGATCGCTGAAAGGTTGGCATTTCAATCTCCCAATTCAGCACAGTCATCAATGACCTTTCTACTCCTAAACCCCCTCCAACCTACAAAAGGGACCTCACCTCCTATCCAAAAATGACCCACAAACCCTTTCAATTCCAAAACCCCAACTCTGATCAAGATCGCCTCAAACTCTTCATAAAACAGGAAACCCACTTGCCCAAATCCTCAGCTAAGCACAAATTCGAGTCTGAAGCAAACGCGAGAGTAGCAATTACACAAAATACCCAATACAAACAGAACTGAACTACAAATAATACAGTAAAAGAAAAAAGCATCAAACACAAATTTGCTAAGTACTAATCCATTGATCAACGTCCATAACAAAGAAAAAATGCAGAAAATAGTCCACTATCCAGCAGGAACAACCAAATGAAATGAAAGAAAGAAAGAATTATACTTTTTTATCAAACAGAAAGAAGAGACCGACCAGTATGGCAGCAAAGAGATGATGCTTCTGGGTGGAGAGGAAAGGGATCGAGTGATGATGGGAAGCTTCTCTGCTTGGGCGAGAGAGAGAGAGAGAGAGAGAGAGAGAGCGAGAGAGAAGCCACGAAGGGGGAAGCGGGGGGCTTTGTGGTGGTGGGTTCGGGGCGGGGTCAATCAAACAAGACATGAATGGGGTTATAGTGTTATACTCCGTGGGGTCCTGACTCCTGTGTTCGGAACACTTCGGATTGTAAGTGAGTTTTTGTTGGCTTTCTGTCCCCCTTTGAGTCCCTCATGTCTTGGGACTCATGAGTCTTTGCCTTTTGATAGTTTGGACTTTGGTTTGAGTTCTGTGGAGATGTTTCATCAAAACCATTGAGGGTAAAGTTATCGGCTCGGATTTCTGCCTTCGAATGGAGCCTCGATTATCAGGATCGACGGTGCACACGGATGTATTGTGCGCACCTGCAAAAATAGCCACAGTATATCTGTATGTGCCATCGATCCTGACGATCGACGGCTCGTATTGATGGAAAATAGACTCGCTGGATGTGATGAAGGCAGGTAGAAAATGCTTCGCTTGGAGAGGGACATCCTTAGAATACCAAATTGATGTGAAGTGGAGAAAAAGGTGAGCGCAGGCAGCTTGTTCAGCCATATATTTGCCTTTCGATAGTTTGGTTTGAGTTCTGTGGGGTGAGCCACAGAAATTCCATTGAGGTTAACTTAAGATCCAGCCTATATGAGTCCAGGCTCGCGCGTAAGCATGAACCGAGACGGTTTGTGTCGTGGATTTCAATTCTGCCTCAGGCGTTAACACAAGGGGCCGTTGGTTCTCAATTCGGCTGTTCAGATCATTCTAGGTGCATATTAACTTTTCCCTAAGGGTCATTGGAAGAGGAGTAGAGGATTTTTAATCCGACAGTTGCCATGCACTCACATATATAGTACTAATAGAAGTTAATACTCCTATATGCATTTGGGCCTATTTCCAATCCTAGTGTTTACAAAAAGAAAAGGTGCATAAACCTTTATATTTTACCAGCATTTTAGGCCAGGGTGGAAATACACCATTAGTAATCAAAAAAAAAATAGAAGGCAATACACCATTAGTGCCAATGTGATCAATCTGGCATTTCAATGGGTTTAACCAGATTTGAGGTCTGCGGCCTAATATTTTGCCTGGCCCATTTAGACTTTAGAGAGGTCAAAACTTAAAAACGAAAATGACAATGCTAGATCGAGTTTGTACACCAAATCCTACGAACCTTGGGGCTTTGTGGATGGCCTATGGGTTTAATGTAGAGATTTTAGTTTACAGTTGTCACCTTCCAAACTTAAAATGTCTAGCAATATACTCTAGGAATGCTACACCGATGTAGACAATACACCTGTCAGGCAGTGATGTGGCATGTGTTTGTTGGACATTGAAAAGGTCGACCTCACAAGGCCTACTTTGACTGTCCAATAAAAATTAAAAACACCTATGTCTGTCTACACCAGTGTACGGTTATCAGCTTTGTATAAGCTAGGGCCTGTTTTGGTTTTTAAAATGGCAACTCATGGCTGTTGTGGATGGATGGCCTGAAACTTTTGTATGATAGCTAGAGCCTAGATGTCCAAAGGTGTTGTTCGCGGTATGAAAAAAGTATTCAAGCAATTATTGCTTTCCTTTGCCGTCGAATTTGTTCACATCCAGCTACACCTCCCCCCTCATATCACTATATCAGTTGGACGGTGGATTTTCTAATTTTTTTCATCTATCCACATTCATTCAGCCTTATCATGCCCCAAACAAATTTTGCATCATGTAGCTTGAATTTCCCCTTTTTTCAGGCTGGATTTGTGTATTTTTCATGCCCCAAACAGGCCCTAAGATGCATGTTAAGACCTGTCAAACTGTCTGTCATGAAAAGGGGGTTTTCAGCCCTCAGCTCCATTCAACGTGTGTGGAAGCCTTTTTTTTTCTAATAGTGTATATGAAAGCCTTGACTTATTAGCTCTAATGGGGTACACTTCTGACTGTAGTTATCCACCGGAGGAGTATGTTGCCAAAACAAAAACCCAATGAAGGTGTACAATTTGAAGAACATCTACTTATAAGGCTTAATACCCCTTTACATTTGGGTGCGACCACCTTATTAGTAGCTCATTGCTTACAAAATTTCATTAGGATAGAATGCAAATTCTAGCAAAATTAAATCTTATCCTAGCTTAGAAAACCATCAAATATCCTTTGAAATTTTTATGGAGCAATTTTAACTCTGGCTAAATAGTCAAATTTTTAAGATTTTGGAGAAGTTATAGACACGGTTTTCTCTTTTCCAAGTCTACAACTAGTCATTAAATATTAAGATAAAACGGTCTAACCATGTCACCTTTAGGGCCACATGTTTTATACGTGCCTACGGCTGTAGTGTACGCATAAAACATGTGTACCATTGATCCTGGAGATCGACGGCTCCCTAGTGCCATGAGAGTGTTTCAGGGACCCCCAAAAAATTGACATTTAAATCCAGACGATGTTCATTTACACGTGTCCTCCTTTTTAAAAGTCTCCCGCGCAAAAAAGAAAGATATAAAGACATTTGTAACCATTTCAACTGAGAAACCACTCATTTAGACTCCGAAGTTCGTCTTCTTGTTCTTCTTCTTGTTCTTCATGTCATTCAATGCCTCCAAACTGATAAAAAGGATCAAAGACAAGTTGTAGTTCAATCTCAGTCATGGAGTGTCGGTTTTGATCTCAGCTTGTCTGATGATTCTGTCACTGGCCCGTGTCGCCAATTCCGCCGGAGAAGACACGATCACCTGACCTTCGCACTTGGCTTCTTCGACTCCGGAAACTCCAGCCAGCATTTCTTCTATCTTAGCGTCTGGTACTACAAAAATCCCGGGCGGACCATTGTCTGGGCGGCGAACAGCAATGTTTCATTGACAGACCCTGCAGGCGGCGCCACCATCGCCGCAGACGGCAACCTCGTCATCGTCGACTGGAATTCGAGAGAAATTTGGTCTTCCGGGATTAATAGAAGAGGACCAACAAATGCAACTCTTGAGGAGAGTGGGAATTTGGTGTTGAGAGATGGGCAGGGGAGAGTTCTGTGGTAGAGCTTTGATTTCCCATCTGATACTTACTTGCCTGGGATGAAACTCGGATTGAATTTGAAGACAGGGGAGCTGAAGAGCCTGGTTTCTTGGTGAGGCCTTAATGATCCATCTCCTGGTGAGTATACCGTGGGGTTGGACCCCCTCTGGCCGGTACAGCTGGTCTTTACGAGAGGGGCGGCGAGGCGGTGTAGGAGCACCTGGTGGAATGATAAGATCTTCAATGAAATGATGGCGGCCAATGGGATGAGCTCGTATGCCACTTATATGTAGCACTGACCATCGCCGTCTCTGACTCGTCATTGGTGTGGAGGTTTCAGATGAATGGGTCTGGCATCGTCGAGCAACGGACATGGATGCCGGAGGCCGGCGTGTGGGACCTAGTATGGAATAGGCCTAAAATTCCCTGCCACCTCTTTGCACATTGTGGTCCTAATGGTGTTTGCGACCGGAACAGGTAGCCGGAGTGTAGGTGTTTGACTGGGTTCCGGCCCAAGAGCTAGGCAGAATGGGAAAATGAGAATTGGTCAGCAGGCTGCGAAAGGCAGAGTGGCGTGGGGTGCAGCGAGGGGGATGGGAGCTGATTAAATTGCCAGATTTTCCTATTTCCATGGAGAATTTGAGTGCTCAAGAGTGTGCTGATAGGTGTTTGATGAATTGCTCCTGCACTGCCAATTTCTTTGCCAGTCAGTTTAGGGCCCTCTAAAAGGTGTTTGACATGGACTGGGAAGCTAATGGATCTTGAGCTGAACTACTCTACTGGGCAGGATCTGCATATACGTCTAGCTCAGTCCGAATTGGGTATTTATGTTTACATGTACTTTTTAGAAAAGTGAGGTTCTTGGATTTGTTGGAAGTTGTTCAATTTTTTATATCGATATAAAACCATTGATCTAAATTTGCTTTGTTTTAATGTTTCTGCAGATGGATTGAATATTGGATCCTCTAATAGAAGCAAACATTTGGTTGTGATTATTATGCCTGTTGTGTGTGGTGGGATGATTATCTTGAGTGTTCTAGTGTATTTTCTATGCAGAACATCCAGAAGTCAAGGTAATTTTACTTTAATCATGGTCATGGTACGACAAACACTATAGATATGAGTCTGCAATCAAATAATTATGCTTATCAGACTTGAGCATAATGTCAATCAAAATTACCCATAATCGATTGATTAATCTTTGGGTATGCTTATGGACAGTTTCTACTGGCTACACATCCAAGAGTAGTCCAACAGACGAAGTTAAATTTTTGACATGAAGGGTCATCATTTAACCTACAAAAACTTTTTGAATGATTGAATTACCTATACCAGATGAGCCCATCTAATACAGAAGATTGGAGTTTCATGCTACATGAGATTGCTCCTCACAATGTGGTCGCTCTTAGCTGAGTAGATTTTCTAAATAATAAAAATTTATTGCTTCAATTTGTTCATTCCAGGAAGGGGAAAAAGTTTGATGGGCTTCGATACAAGTTTAGCCGGAGAGGATTCTCCTTTGTTCACTTTTGCTAGTATACAAGTTGCAACCGAGAATTTTTCTACAGCCAACAAGCTCGGAGAGGGTATGTTTGAACCTGTTTATAAGGTAATCCCCACTTCATTTTATGGTTTTTAAGAACCATGACTGAATGAAAATTGAAGAAAACCAGTTTATTTATCTTTTGCATGGATGTAAGATAGATATAGTATTATAAAGAATTACTCATAAGCATCTGGGGAACTGAAGGACCTTAATGGAAACCTTGCAGAGAAAGCTGCCAACCGGCCAAGAGATAGCTGTGAAAAGGATCTCACGAAGCTCAAAACAGGGATCTAAAGAGTTCAAAAATGTAGTGGAGCTAATTGTAAAGCTTCAACATCGAAACCTTGTTAGGTTCTTGGGATGGTGCATTCGAAGAAAAGAAAAACTACTGATCTATGAATTTATTCCCAACAAAAGTTTGGATAATTTTTTATTCGGTTTGTCCTTTTCGTGAGCACTTTTTTTACTTGCTACATTCATATCTTTGAGGATTGTCGTCCTAATCTACAGTTGTAATTTACTGAATCAGACTCAACTCTACAATCTCAACTTGATTGGGGAAAACGCTTCCACATTGCTGAGGGAATAGCTCAGGGAATTCTGTATCTTCATGAGCATTCGAGACTGAATATCATTCATCGAGATCTAAAAACTAGCAGCATTCTTCTAGATGGTGCTATGAACCCCAAAATTTCAGACTTTGGATTGGCAAGAATAGTTAGAGGGAATCAATCTGAATCAAGTTCTAAAACAGTAGTGGGTACCTAGTAAAGTTTCATTTGCATTGATTTTTTACAAATTACATAATGAGATTTTCCTTCCAATGTCTAAGATCTATTCTAAAAATGATCACAGTGGATACATGTCACCTAAATATGGAATGGATGGACTCTTCTCTGACAAGTCGGACATATTTAGCTTTGACTTATATTATTGGAGCTTGTTAGTTGGAAGAGAAGCTCTGCTTTTGTATTATATGAACATAAATTCAACCTTTTAGGCTATGTAAGTAATTTCTTCCTCTGGCTCACACACAGCTCCATTGACCATTAATATTTTTAAAAAGGGCTGTGTGCTATTAATGTATCATAATGTTAAAGTTCTCAACTGGCAAGTTGATTTGGGGACCAATATGTTTCAGGCTTGGCTGCTGTGGAGGGACAATAGATCCCTTCATCTCTGAATCATGTATAACACTGGAAGTGGTTAAATTCATCCAAATTGCGCTACTATGTATCCAAGACTCTGCAAACCGACCGAGTATGTCATCTGTGGTTATGATATTGAGCAGTGAAAGCTCAAGTCTGCCTTATCCAAAGGAAGCTGCGGTCTCTACAGGAAAGGATCCTGCTTCATCCGCTTCGCCTTTGTCCAATACGTACATGGCTGGAAGCAATATAACAGTTCAGAGAGGAGAATCCACGTAAATGTGTTGGATGGAATCATCCCTGCCTGATAGGAAAGACAGAGATGACATGATAGGAAAGACAGAGATGCCAGGTCTTTGGAACTGGAGTAATGAAGTGTACTTAAATTGCTTTCCCTTCACATGTAAGCATGTCCTTGAAAATTGTAGCAAGGAAAGCCTGAAATCTCTTTACAAGTTGCTTACAAAATTTGTATCATATTATAATGAAATTCTGTCTCATTTCCTGCTCCTTCAGGTAATATAGTAATAAGCCAGAAAAGAAGCAAGCAATCTATTCTAGCATGTGGATTTATGTAACTTTTTCTATATATTCCTTCATCTAAATCGTCTTCATATTTATTTTATGAGAATATAAGTTCTAGTACAGCCTCTCAATCATGAAAATTTTCATTTCCATCTTAAAACGTAATTTACTTTACCATATGTTACTAAGTAACTAGTGTAACATAATAGTAATGCACCTATGTGTTACTAAGTAAATAGTGATCACTATGTTACATATGCATAGCTGTTGTATCCATAGTAAAATCATCCTCTGCTACATAGTCTGCGTTACTAAGTTCCCTCATATGGTATTAAAGCTAAGCTGAATTGAACATTGTTGAAGATTGAGCTTCGTGTCAACTGTCAAACCCAGCAAAAGAGAAAATTCAGGCATTGGCTCATCTTGTTAGTTGAACGCCTAGGGCACATAAGTACACCTCATTAGAGCTAAATGAAGGCTGTCGCCACAGGGCAGAAGGGCTATAATGAATTATATTATCAAAATTGGTCCATTACCCCCAACTTCTTCAGCAGATGGATTTAGTGGATATTCATATAGAAGTTTAAAACTGAATGAGTGTGGGGTTTGACTTTGGGTTGAAACTGGTAAAATTTCCATAGAATATGCGCATTGACAGTAAATCTACCAAAGCAAGCGAGAGGAAACGAAACTTGACTCCTCCCTTGGGTTGACCATAACCTCAGCAACAGAAAATAAGACTGAATTTTCTGAAAATAGGACACAAATTTCTTGATTAACTTGTAAAGATATTTATTGACAAAAAAAAACTTGTAAAGATATCTCAGCCTTGCTACAATTTTTTATATACACTCATACATTTACATACTGAAAAATGCAACAAGTTCCTGGATCCCCAGGTATTGTGCCCATGCAAGAGTGATTCCTTTTTGGGAGTAAATTCTGCAGTGACAAAGGTACAATCTATTCCAATCATTTCAAATTCAATCCTTCCCTCCCCTTTCAATAGTTAAACGCACACCTTATACATCTTTTGTTGGGCTTTGGCATTTCTAAGTTCCATTGGAAATTCATTTGCTAGATAGCAACTGTGTGATCAGGTTTTGTGGACCACTGTCAACCTAGAAATTAGCTTCACTGATGAATTAGGCACTGTACAAGAGAGAGCCCAGAAACTATTATGTAAATTCTCCTGTCTGAACTATTATGCTGTTTACGGAAAAATACATGAACGAATTAGATGAAGATGAATCAGATGAAGCAGGACCCTTTCCCACAGAAAATGCAGGTTCCTTTGGACATGGCAGACTTGGATTTTCACTCGTCAACATCAGAATCACAGATGACATATTGGGCCTATCTGCAGCATCTTCTTGGACGCATAATAGAGCAATGTGGATACATCTAGCCACTTCCTGTGTTACAAATGATCCAGAGATGGAGGGATCTATTAACTCCAAGAATCTATCTTCCCTCCACAGCAGCCAAGCCTAAAAGATATTTGTCACTATTAACAAGAAAGGTAGAGACTCTAAACAAATGATCTATTGATAATACACGCATATCTTCTTTATAAGAGTGTTGATGGTCGATGAAAAATACTTGAGTGGTCATAGAGGGAGAAATGACTTACATAGCCTAAAAGGTTCAATGAGTGTTTAAATGGATAGAAACCAGTGCTTCTCTTCCCACTAACAAGCTCCAATAGTATCACTCCAAAGCTAAAAACATCTGACTTTTCAGAGAAAACTCCATCCATTGCATATTCAGGTGACATGTATCCACTGAAATGGTATTTCAAAACAGATCTTAGACACTGGAATGAAAATCTTCGCTATAAAATTTTCCAAATAAATAAATGCAAATGTAACTTACTAGGTACCCACTACTCTTCTAGTATTTGTTTCGGACTCATTCCCTCCAACTATTCTTGCCAATCCAAAGTCTGAAATTTTGGGGTTCATAGCACCATCAAGAAGAATGTTGCTAGTTTTCAGATCCCGATGAATGATTTTCAGTCTTGAATGCTTATGAAGATAAAGAAGGCCCTGAACGATTCCTTCAGCAATGTGTAAGCGTTTTCCCCACTCAAGTTGCGATTGTAGAGTTGGTTCTAATTCATCAGATATGATTATAGGTAAGGAAGACAATCTCAAAAAAAAAAAGCAAAAAGAATAGTAATAAACGTATCAAGTCATGAAGTGGGTAAGAAAATAACGAACCAAATAAAAATTTATCTAAACTTTTGTTGGGCATGAACTCATAGATCAGTAGTTTTTCTTCTTTGTGGATGCACCATCCTACAAGCCTAACAAGGTTTCGGTGTTGCAATTTTGCAATTAGCTCCACTTCATTCTTGAACTCCTCAAATCCCTGTCCTGAGCTTTTAGAGAGCCTTTTCACAGCTACCTCTTGGTCTTTTGGAAGCTTTCCCTGCAAGATTGCAATTAAGCTTCCATAAATTCCAAGATGCTTACGAGTAATGCTCCATAACCTTATTGCTATTTTATGATACATGCATTTAAAATATCAACAATTTTGTTTTCTTCTATTCCTATGGAATTATGGTTCATAAAATCATAAAATAAAATGCGGAATTACCTTATAAACAGGTCCAAACCCACCCTCTCCAAGCTTGTTGGCCGTAGAGAAATTCTCAGTTGCAGCTTGTATACTAGAAAAACTGAATAAAGGAAGATCCTCCCCGACTGAACTCATATCGAAACCCATTAAACTTCCCCTTCCTGTCGAGAACAAATTCAAGCTATCACTTTCTTTCGTATAGAAAATCTATTCCCATTTACTCGATACCACAATTTGAAGAACATTCTCATGTAATATTCAACTTCAATATTCGCCATTAGATGCACCCATTTAGCATAGACAATTCAAATATTTCAAAAAGTTTTAAACGCTCAATGTAGAAACCTAAGTCAAAAACTCAACTTCATCTGTTTAAGATGGACTAGTCGTGAATGTCAAGCCAGTACACACTATCTATGAGCATACTAATATACTTATCATTCAACAATGCAGTAGATTCAATGACTAAAAATGTGCCCAAGTCTATTGTGATTAGTTACTTGGTTGCAGATTCATATTGATAGTTGGAAGTATGTTAATATACTTGATCTTTACCTTAACAACTTCAAGACACCCATTATAATTTCTCTCATCCATTAGGGGGAAATATATACGAAAGAAAGATAACTATACCATCCACAAATACTTGAGATAAAATGTGGAAAAAGACCATGAATAAGATAGAAGTTACCTCGTTTTCCGAATCTTTTCCACAGAAAATAGATAATAACACTAGAGATAAGTGCCCCGCAACATACTGCAGGCACAATAATCGCAACCAAATGTTTGCTTTTTTTAGAAGCTCTCAATGCATCTGCAGAAACAATGAAAATAAGCATACTTTAGATCACTCGCCCTAATTCTCTACAATGAAAAATCAAAAAAATTCAAGCACTTTACTTTTCCAAAAAAATAACTAAAACATATACCTAATTCGGATTGAGCCAGACGTATGTGCAGACTTTGTCCACTACCATAGTTCTCCTCAAGATCCATTAGCTTCCCAGTCCATGTCAAACATCTTGGAGAAGGCCCAAAACTGACATTGGCAAAGGAATAGGCAGTGCAGAAGCAATTCCTCAAACAATTATCAGCACATTCTTGAGCACTCAAATTCACCATGGAAATGGGGAAATCTGGCAATTTCATCATCTCTAATTTCCAGAATCCGTCCCCCTCTCCACACTCCAAGCTTCTCTGCCTCTCGCAGCCGGTGGACCAATTCCCATTTTTCCACTCCGCCTCACTCTTGGGCTGGAACCCAAGCAAACACTTGCACTCCACCGTCCTGTTCCGGTTGCAGACACCATTAGCACCGCAATGTGCAAAGAGGTGGCAGGGAATTTTAGGCCTGTTCCACACCAAGTCCCACTTGCCGGCCTCCGGCAACCACGTCCATTGCTCGACGATGCCAGACCGATTAAGCTGAAATCTCCACACCAATGACGAATCGGAGACGGCGATGGTCATCACCATATCGTCCCCAACGGTGACAACGGTAAGATAAGTCGCATAAGCGTTCAACCCATTGGCCGCCATCATTTCACTGAAAACCCTGTTATTCCACCAGGTGCTCCTCCACCGCCGTGTTGCCCCTTTCATCACAAGCAGCTGCGCCGGCCAGAGAGGGTCCAACCCCATACTATACTCCCCGGGAGACGGGTCATTGGGGCCTCTCCACGAAACCAGACGGCTCTGCTCCCCAGTCTTCAAATTCATTCCAAGTTTCATCCCAGGCAAGTAAGTATCAGATGGGAAATCAAAGCTCTGCCACAGAACTCTCCCTTGCTCGTCTCTCAACACCAAATTCCCACTCTCCTCAAGAGTTGCATCTGTTGGTCCTCTGCTTTTAATCCCGGAAGACCAAATCACCGTCGAATTGCCATCGACGACAACGAGGTTGCCGTCTGCGGCGATGGTGGCACCGCCTGCAGGGTCTATCAATGAAACATTACTGTTGGCCACCCAGACAACAGTCCGGCCAGGAATCTTGTAGTACCAGATGCCAAGATGGAACAAATGGTGGGTGGAGTTGCCGGAGTCGAAGAAGCCAACTGCAAAGCTCTGGCTGATGGAGGTGAGGGTCTGGTTGGTAAGTATGAGCTTGCCAGAGGTGATCGTGTCTTCTCCGGCGGAATCGACAACATGGGTCAGTGACAGAATTGTCAGAAAAGCTAAGATCATCACCAACCAATCCATGACTGCGGCTAGATGATCTATAGTTTGCTTTTTCTTGGTTTTTTTGGGGTGTTCAGTTCGGAGGCGTCGAATGATATGAGAGCATGATTCAGTTCAATCTATTAATTACACACTAGATCAGTTCATTCAAAAGAGAATCTAGTGAACAACAAATGAGGAAAAGGAAGACGAAGATCTGGCCATGGATGTCAAAGTCTAAGTCCTCTGTTTATCATTTTTTTGGCGGCAAGCTGGCACGGGGAAGCTTCCTTTGGTTCGAACTTTGAAATATTTACTTGGAAATCCGGTCGACACGCTTCGTCAATCTGCCACAGGTTTTTGTAATGCTTTTCTACGCACTTTAGAGTATGTGTGTTAGGTAAATGATTTTAGATTAAGGGTAGAACATGGCCACTATTAAGGAAAGACACTAACAAAAAATATGCGATGTTAATATTTTCTTTTTCCATGTGTCAAATTCAAAATCACTGTTCATGAGATAAGAATTATGCTAAGCTGTTCATCCATAGTATAGTGTATTCAGTTCATATGGATACTAGGACATTGAAACAACTTCCCTTTTCTTGTGGGGAACAAGAACAACTTTCGTTGGTTCTAGACAATTACATTAAATGAGTCGTTGAATATCAAAATACAACAGAGAGAGATATATAATCTTACACATAATTACATCTAATGATAACCCTAATAATAGTAAGCTAGGAGTGATGGTGATTGCTTGGACGTAGAAAAGGCCCTTCGCTTGCAGTCGGCGATGGTGTTGGATCGATGTCAAAGTTTGTGTACCAGATGTGACCCCGCACCATGTACGGGTTGGTAGATAAGCAACGTTTCTCTTTGTCTGGTTCCTGCAACTTGCAATTTGGGAGTGGGTAGTGATAACCCTACAACAGATTTCTACACATTTTCATACACAACTGATGTGTATGAAAATGAGTGGGTGAACTGATGTGGCCATGTGGGGTTCCATCAGCTGACGACCCACTCATTTTCATACATATCAGCTGTGTATGGAAAATGTGTAAAAATCTGCTGTATAAATATCATTTCCCTTTGGGAGTGGAGTACCCACCTCGATCTAGTCTCGAGATGATGATGTTTGCCGTTGCTGGACTGCAATGGACTGCAACCCACAGCATCCTTCAACCATGCACATTTCATAGTCCACACAAGCCAGATGGTCTGGTCATATAAGCCACTGATGAGCTAATGGAAATTCTACGACTGTTGTCATGCATATTTTTCAACAGCATTCCTTACCTGAAGTGGAAGAGGTCTCACCAACCAAAAGAACAAAAAGTTTAAACGTATACAGGTAGAAGAGGGCGAGAAAGAAACAAGTGTGTCCAAGGAAAGAGCATAAAGCAGTGGGGCTTGCACGGCTACCCATTGTTTTAACAAAGAGAAGGAAATGAAGAGGAAATTCAATTGAAGACTCTTTATAGATGAGAGGAAATGAAGCTTTTTCATGAATGCTTTCTTCCCTTCGGTTCAAGTAATCGCTAATGGAGTTTTGATATAACTAGTATGAATATTTTTAGGATATTCTTATTTCTTTGATAATTGAGCATTTTTATGGAAATCAAGTGAAGGTTGCGAACCTTGAGACCTAAGTAGTAATGAATATTCCTGCAAAAGCTAGCATGTGTACAAAGATTAGAGACAAGTATTATCTTCCAGCATGCTTCCTGCGTATGTCAATTATGACTAATTGTGGTGCAATACAGTTTTGTACTCGTAGGCTAAACTCTTCTCCTCATCTCCTTCTCTCACACCTGTCGTGAAGGAAATTGTGTGGCTGATCGCTTAGCTACATGGTGTGGTGTGAGAGGTGCTGAGGTGAACTGGGCTTACGTTAAAAAATGAACTAACTAGAGAGGTAATAAATCCGGACAGAGGTAAGCAAAAATAGTATTCGATTAGTTACTATACATGTTAAAAATGTCAATGATTTCAATTTCATATTGTAAAACAGTACAATGTCCCCGGTCCAAAGTGAATGTAACCATGCTCACCAAAATGGGCTGCTCATTATATATATATATAGGAAAAGTTTAAATGAGATTGCTCTCATATTGCTTATATGAGGCCACTTTGAATCATAGCTTTTAAATCTTGATCTGACGGCTACAAATATCCATAATGATCTCACCAACTCTTTGATGTGACACACTCACCTACCCACTGATTTGATATCCACCCTCCCATCGGAATCTAACGACAATAAAGATTGGCCTCATGCTCCTTATATTTATATGAGAATGATCTCATGCAAACTCATCTATATATATATATATAGTTTTGCACATGTAGCAGAGGGATTGATGGTGATTGGTTAGATGTAGACAAAAGCCCTTCGATGGTGTTGAATCAATGTCAAAATTTGTGTACCAGATGTGACCTAGCACCGTGTAGGGATTAGAAGATATGCAACGTTTCTCTTTGTCTGGTTCCTGCAAATTGCAATTTGGGAGTGGAGTTCCCCACCTCTATATAGTCTAAAGATGATGATGCTTGCCGTTGGTGGACTGCAACCCAAAGCAGCCTTCAACCATGCACATTTCATAGTTCACACAAGCCAGATGGTCTGGTCATAGAAGTCACCGATGAGCTAGTGGAAATTCTATGACTCTTGTGATGCATATTTTTCAATAAAACTCCTTACATGAAGTGGAAGAGGTTTCACCAACCAAAAGCACAAAAAGTTTAAACGTATAAAGGTAGAAGAGGGGGAGAAAGAAACAAGTGTGTACAAGCAAAGAGCATGAAACTAAAGCAGTGGGGCTTGCGCAGCTACCCATTGTTTTAACAAAGAGAAGGAAATGAAGAGGAAATTCAATTGAAGACTCTTTCTAGATGTGAGGAAATGAAGCTTTTTTCAGGAATGCTTTCTTCCATTCGGTTCGAGTAATCGCTAGTAGGAGTTTTGATATAACTAGTATGAACATTTTTAGCATATTCTTGTTTCTTTGATAATTGAGCATTTTTATGGAAATCAAGTGAAGGTTGCGAACCTTGAGACCTAAGTAGTAATGAATATTCCTGCAAAAGCTAGCATGTGTTCAAAGATTAGAGACAAGTATTATCTTCCAGCATGCTTCCTGCGTATGTCAATTATGACTAATTGTGGTGCAGTACAGTTTTGTACTCGTAGACTATCTCAACTCTTCTCCTCTATCTCCTTCTCTCACACCTGTCGTAAAGGAAATTGTGTGGCTGATCGCTTAGCTACATGGTGTGGTGTGAGAGGTGCTGAGGTGGACTGGGCTTAGGTTAAAAAATGAACTAACTAGGGAGATAATAAATCCGGACAGAGGTAAGCAAAAAAAGGTATTCGATTAGTTACTATACATATCAATAATGTCAATGATTTCAATTTCATATTGCAAAACAGTACAATGTCCCCAGTCCATAGTGAATGGAACCGTGCACTTGGCACCTCATGGTGGATCAGTTCCACTAAATTATTTGGTCAGACATGTTACTATTCTCTTGGAAGTCGTATATAAAAACTAAAAACCTCCACTTGCATCTTTCCCACATTTCTAACATCATTTTAATTTTTTTGTTTGTCTCTATATACTCCCTATAATTGCTCCCCAGTGAGCAGATAATACAATAAATGAACACATTAAACTAAGCACCCAACTTTTGTTAGTATGTCACACAATTCAAAATCATTCAAATATTTTTCAAATGATTATGAATCAAGTGGCCTCCCATGATCTTGTCTTACTTCCCATAACATTCTCCTGTAAACTTGTAACAGACTAGCTTTGTATGGTAGATAGCATATTCTCAGGGATACGTAATGGTAATTAAGCATTTAATGCAATTAAGGTGACATCTTTGGAATCCTAAAAGGTAAGCTGTAATGGTAAGCATTTAATGCAATTAAGGTAACATCTTTAGAAGCTGTAATGGCAAGCATTTAATGCAATTAAGGTAACATCTTTGGAAGCCTGAAAGGTAAGCTTTGCCGCATGCCTTTATTACTAGCTGCTCATGGAAAATTTGTAGTTCAATTAATTTTATATTGGAAAAGTTTAAATGAGATCGCTCTCATATTGCTTATATGAGGCCACTTTGAATCGTACCCGTTGGATCTTGATCTGACGGCTATATATATGGGAAAAGTTTAAATGAGATCATAGTGTTTATATGAGGCCACTTTGAATCGTAGCCGTTGGATCTTGATCTGACGGCTACAAATATCCATAATGATCTCACCCACTCCTTGATGTGACACACTCACCAATCCACTAATTTGATATGTACCCTCCGATCGGAATCTAACGGCAATAAAGATTGGCCTCATACTCCTTATATGAGAACGATCTCATGTAAACTCATCTATATATATATATATAAAGGACGGTTTACATGAGATCACTCTCATATATAGAGCATGAGGCCAATCTTTAGTTCATTCAATTCCTATCCGATGGTAGATATCAAATCAGTGGATAGGTAAATATGCCATATCAAAAGGTAGGTGAGTTTCATGTAACTATTTGTAGTTGTCAGATCAAGATCCAACGGCTGCGAATGGAACTGGCCTCATATAAGTCAAATAAGAGTTTATAAAGAAAATGAGATCACTCTCATTTGGCTTATTTGCGGCCAATTCCATTCATAGTCGTTGGATCTTGATTTGACGGCTACAAACAGCTAAATAAAACTCACCAACCATTTGATGTAACACATTCATCTACCCACAAATTTGATATCCACCGTCGGATCGAAATCCAATGAATAAAAAGATTGGCCTCATGCTCTATATATGAGAGCGATCTCATGTAAACTGTCTTTATATATAGGGAAAAGTTTATATAAGATCGCTCTCATATTGCTTATATGAGGCCACTTTTAATCATAGTCGTTGGATCTTGACCTGATGGCTACAAATATCCATAATGATCTCACCCACTCTTTGATGTGACACACTCACCTACCCACTGATTTGATATCCACCATCCGATTGGAATCTAACGGTAATAAAGATTGGCCTCATGCTCTTTATATGAGAACGATCTCATGTAAACTCATCTCTTATATATATATATATATATATATATATGAAAAAAGTTTAAATGAGATCGCTCTCATATAGCTTATATGAGGCCACTTTAAATCGTAGCCCTTGGATCTTGATCTAATGGCTATAAATAGCCATAATGATCTCACCCACTCTCTGATGTGACACACTCACCTACCCACTGATTTAATATCCATCTTCCGATCGGAATCCAACGGCTATAAAGATTGGCCTCATACTCCTTATATGAGAATGATCTCATGTAAACCCTTCTCTCTCTCTATTTATATATATATAGGGAAAAGTTTAAATGAGATCGCTCTCATATTGCTTATATGAGAGCCATTTTGAATCGTAGCCGTTGGATCTTGATCTGACGGCTACAAAAATCCATAATGATCTCACCAACTCTTTGATGTGACACACTCACCTACCCACTGATTTGATATCCACCCTCCGATCGGAATCTAACGGCAATAAAGATTGGCCTCATGCTCCTTATATGAGAACGATCTCATGTAAACCCTTCCCATATATATATATATATATATATATATATATATTGTTCTTACTCTCATTCACTTCTGTCCTCCTTAATTCCGTCTCCCATCTTATATTATCTTACACGGTGGCGTGGTGGAAATGCCCTTCATGTGTTCACATTATGTTGAGACAGGTGGGATTTATGCTCTAGGTTGGCGAAGGTTGATTACTGAAAATAAAATCATACATTATATTTCCGAATAACAAATATTAACCTTAAAAATTAAAGAAATTTCAGCCTGTTTGGCAATACATGTTCCCATTATGCCAGCCCAATAAAGACTCATTGCATTTGCAGAAAATTAGGTGTGGTTGACTGTGCTCCTCATGACTTCAAATTAATTAGGGAGCCATAGTTCTTTATGCAGTCACTTCTATTGACCCCTATTGCGGGTAGGTATAGAGCATTACGACTGTTGACCCCTATTGAATGGAAGCTTAGATATGCCTATACTAAATGCATAGCTCTGCTATCATCATATTGAAAGTGAAACGAACAGCCAATCAGTTAAGCTAGAGATGGAACTATAGATGAGAGAACTTTATGTAACTTCATTTTATCTTTTCTTCATTTCCCTGAAATTTTGAGTGCAACAATAATTGCCACATTTATGTTGTTTCCACAATTTAAATTTGCTTATATATATGATATATTTGAAAAATTGTCTTAAAACTAAACCATATCTTGAACATATTTATAACCAAAATCTTCAATCCATGGTAGCATGAGGCTGTTATAACTACGGTTCTTTAATGGTAGCTTAATTCATTAATAAATAAACACTCCAATTTCATTAAGATTACCTTTTTTTCTCCAACAAAAGCCTGACAAGGCTATGTAATTTGGTATAACTTATGTGTAAGACAAGTATGATAGTATTTTTTAAACAAAGAACGTGTATGATGCTAGACTATCATAATATTCAAGTCCCACAAATTAACTTCTATGTGATTAGTAAAGGATACAAATTTTCAGTGCGTTTCCCTCTAAATGAAAAGGAAGAGTTCGCCGTGATGACAAAAAATTTTCAATTTTAAAGAAATTGTAAAATATGCTCAACACTTAAATTTCACGAACAAGATAGAGACGATTATTTTAACAACCTTAAATATGAAGTAAAGTTACGGAATTCAAACAAAATATTTAAATGTATATAATACATTGAAGATTTAGAGCGGAGGTTGGAATTAGCGCATATATATTACTTTATACAATTAGGCGGGAGTGTATATGACCCTTTTACTGGCCCAAAATTATCTCAGCCCTTACAATGTGGTTTGTATTAGTGCTACACCCCTCTTTTTTTTTTTTGATAATTAGTGCTACACCCCTCTTAACCGCCATGATTAATGAATGTGTATTGTATTATATTTCTTTTTACAAGTATGTTTGTGATTTTTACAATTGTGTATAGAGAATCATAAACAACAATTTTTTAGCTCCTATAAAGTTTTTATAAATAAAACACTTGCCGAAAATCACCTTTGACTTTGCTTCCTCCCCTTACTTTCTAAGGATGCATTTGGTTGTTAAAAATAAATCAGTCTGATTCCTTTTTAGGGTGAAAATTATCACATTGATTTTTTGAAAGGTGAAATATGTTTGAGAATTGAATATAATTCACACTGATTTGTGTTTGGAAAGAAATATTTGTGCAAACGGCTATCGTGTAATCGATTACACGATAGGATGGGCTATTGTGTAATCGATTACACGATAGCTTTTTAATGAGACAAACTTCAACGATACGTTTCTTACTCATTTCAAATCTATTTTGGCCCTTTTTTTATTCTTCCTTATTTTTAGTGCTCTTTCTTATAATGATGATAACATAAAGATGTTGAGCCACCGCGTATTATTTATCGTGGATTTTGTTGGATTTTTTTTATAGGATATCAAGGTCATTATGATATCATGATGATAAAAAAAATCCAACAAAATCCCCGATAAATAATACGCAGTGGCTCAACATCTTTATGATATCATGATGTTCAGAAAGGGTATAAAAATAAGAAATAAAAAAATTGCCGAATACGGACTAAAAATGAGGAAGATATGAACAGTTAAAGTTTATCCCATTTTAATGGGGGATTACACAATACAGTGTGCTATCATGTAATCGATTACATGATAGCTCACTATATCGTGTAATCGATTCCACAATAGCTGAGCTATCGTGGAATCCAACGCACGACACGATAGCACTGGTTATCGTGTAATCGATTACATGATAATTTTTTAATGGGACAAACTTCAACAATGCGTTTCTTACTCATTTCTGATCCGTTTTGACCCTTTTTTTATTCTTCCTCATTTTTAGTATTCTTTTTTATAATGATACTATCATAAAGATGTTGAACCACTGCGTATTATTTATCGTAGATTTTATGGGTTTTTTTATAGAATATCAAGGTCATTAGGATATCAGGATATTATGATGATCAGAAAGAGCATAAAAAATAAGAAAGAATAAAAAAATAGCCTAAAATGGACTAAAATTGAGGGAGATATGATTCGGGAGAGAGAGTTAATTTTTTTTCGTTGAAGAGGCGCGACAACCGATTCGTCAACCTAATTCGTCGCTTATGTGAGAATCACATTTTCAGGGGTGAAAGGTAAAAATTTTCACTTATCACCGTCACAACCATTTTCAACGTTTGGCCGTTTGGGGCGTGAAGAAAACCAAATATCCACTGTGAATAATCCACTTTCAGGTGGATTTTTGGTTTTCTTCACGCCCCAAACGGCCCCTAACCAAACGTTTTTTTCAGGCCTGATAGCATTTTTTCAAGCCTGAAAGGTAGTTTTTTTCTTTTTCAGCTTCCAAATGCACCCTAAGTGTCTTAGAGAGAAGAAAATAAAGTTCACCACATCAAGGTGCACGTTGAGATTTTTAAGGCTCATCCAAACAACTAACTTTTGCTAAAGCAGATGCCCTCTGAAACAATAATAGGGTCCTCCATATCTTTGCAACTTCTGACTTCCAATCCTTGTCACCCTTAACACTCATTTCTTCAAGAACAGGTGCATTAGCAAGGACAAACTTCAAAAAACCCATCTCAAGATCTTCACCTGTTAAATTTTCCACCTTTATAGTCTTGAGCTGATTAAATACACGGTCGAGATCTTTCCCAAAAGAGTGCTTCAGGTAAAGTTTCCTCTTCCTTAATCGAATAAATCTAGAGGTGGAATAAAAAAAAATAAGCAATCACAAAATTGATCAAACACGTGAACTTAAATACAAAGGAAATGTAGGACATACCATAATCCTAATGGTTCGTAGTTTTGGTGAGCTCCTAAAGAGACAAAGAGCAGCTGAGATCCCCTTAGAGTCCTGAAAATTTATGTTCCGATATACAAACTCCAAACGCTCAAAAAAGTTTGGAAGTCTTTCTAATATAATGCCTGTTGCTAAAAACTACAATATGTGTCCATAAGTTTAAAGATTAAACAATAAAGTCAACTGAAACTTTGAAAAAAGACAAGATGAGTGACTTGAAGTAAATATTCATCCACGTGTAACACTTTGAGGGACATCAAACATTCAAGGAGCTTGGCCAAATTGCAGGTCTCAAAAAGCTCATTTTTATTGGCACCTTCATTCTTCTTATTATTGATCCTAACATCGGAAACTCGCAAGGAACCAACCAAAGATAGATCCGAAAATGCACTAGTAAGTAGTAACAACAGAGTACTGTAGTTTTGGAGTATGAAATTTTATACTAGTCAAGTGGTTATCAAATACTAATGTCAAATGTTCAAGAAGAGGACAACTCGAAACAAGATAATTAATTGTCTCTCCAGAAAGTCTTGTAGATCAAGAGTTTCAAGACAAGCATATCCTTTGAAATGAGATGGAAGCTTCAGCACAAAAAGATGCAATGCAAGTGACCTTAATTTTTCGCAAGAAAATCGGCACAATGGCACCCTAAGTCCACCTTTTCCATCTTGAATCCCAGTAAGAGTTCTTCTATACCATTTCTTGATAAGTGAAGGATCCATTTACTGACATGTGAATTGTAGCCATGCATGTAATCTGAGACTCTAAAACTATGAATTCGGCCTATGTGAAGCAAAAGAACATGGTCTACAATGCTTGCTAAGCGGTTGCTGGTGGGTTCCTCTTTGAAAGTAGGGTGGCATTCTTCGTTGAATGTGAGAACTGGAATGCCCAAGCATATTTCCACTTACTTGAGAGATTGTAGTTCTCACCACAACTGAGAATTGCATCAAGAACATTTCTTGGTAAGCTACTGATTATGCCTTTGTTTTTTGTTTTCTTTAAAAGGGTTTGATCGTTTAAAATTAAAACCTTTGCAAGTGCACAAAGCAATTGTACTACGGGGAGTATTAAAAGGTTGTCGAACCTCAGGGACGGTGAATACTTTACTAAATACAAGAGAAGCAAAAGATGTAATTTAATTAATATTAAAGAAAGCAATGGACTTTATCTAATCTAACTGAGATTTAATCAATATGGAGAAATATCAAGGCAGAGAATCCACCACTAGACATGCAATTACTACTCTCAATTATTATTAAGCATAAGTTAACATGATATGGTAATTCGTGTTTTTGATCAGATACACGAATTACTAATGAATTCACTAACGTTCTTGATCGGACACAAAAATTCATCCACTATTGTGTAATCAATCATATCCTTGATCGGGCATAGAATCAATCACAACTCTATTATAATGCAATTAATCTTATCCTTGATCGGGCATAAAATCAATCACAATATATAATTTCATTCATAATCAATCAAGTCTATGATCAAGCACTCAAAAGAAACTCATGAAATCGCATTAAGCATAAATCATAATCAACTTTATAAAATTAAACTATCAAGAGTAGCAATACACATCTAGGGCTTCATCAAGCCTTGAATGAAAGTTTAGTTACACATAGAAAGGAAGAAAGAAAAAGCCTGTTTATGTAGATCCATCGTCATGAATCCTTCTTCTTCTTTGCTCCAAAAGACCTCTTCTCTTCCTCCTCTCTAGCCTCCAATAAAGCTCTAGTTCTCCAAGGCTGAATATGTGGTCTACTTTTTAATGCCCAAAACGTTCTCCCATAAGGCCTATTTATAAGAGTGAAGAGAAAACACGAAGTCCCCTTCCAAATCCAAGTCGAAATAGATCTTATTTCAGTTTTCCGTATACGATCGATCGCAATTCCTTCGTTATTTTCCTCCGATCGATCGCTTTTCCGATCGACGCCGTATGATACCGATCGATCGTAGTTACTGTCTTGCGCGGATCAAAAATTCTAGTAGATACGATCGATCATTTTGAGGTCCGATCGATTGTTTCCTTTAATACACTGCTTTTACGGCTCTGACAATCGATCGCATTGATAGCCGATCGATCGTAGTTACTGTTTATAAAATTCAAATGGCTATAACTTTCTATCCCGAACTCCAAATTGCACGTAGTTGGTGGCGTTGGAAAGCTGACTTCTTGGACTTTAACATGAGACTTGAATCAATCTAATCCGATATTTGTACACTAAGTTATGATAATTTAACGATTCAAGTTACTTTTCCCTTCATTTCTGTGTATTACTCTTGTTTCCTACAAAAACCAAAAACTATATTAAAGTAGTAGTTATTTTAATCAAACACTAGCATAATCATAAGCTTAAGAGATAATAAAATGCATATTTTATGTGTAGATCACACCCCCAAACCTAGATTTTGCTAGTCCCTAGCAAAATAAAATAAAACAAAATCAAACAAACTAAGGAACTAATGCATAAAAGTAAACACCACTTTCGTAGGGAACACGATTGTATTGAGTGTATGCAACAAGCCGTTAAACCTCTAGGTGGCTCTAGTAGGACGAGTGTTGTCTCGTGAGGGTTTGCTGCCATGCTACCCATAAACATGTATACAGAGATGCATTCCTGTGTTCCTTGATGAAGAAATTGTTCATCAGTATTATAATGGGTATTGCAATAACATCTTGTGGCCTCTTTTTCACTACCTCGGCCTTCCACAAGAAGACAGGCTTGCAACAACCCGAAGTTTCCAATCGCAGTTTGATGCTTACAAAAAGGCCAACCAAATGTTTGCTGATGTGGTAAATGAGCACTACGAGGAGGGAGATGTTGTGTGGTGTCATGACTACCATCTTATGTTTCTTCCAAAATGCTTAAAGGAGCATAATAGCAAGATGAAAGTTGGTTGGTTCCTTCACACACCCTTCCCTTCTTCAGAGATTCACAGGACGCTGCCATCTCGCTCAGAATTACTAAGATCTGTTCTTGCAGCAGATTTGGTTGGGTGAGTTTGTATTCTATCTATTTTCCTGAAAAATTTGGACTTGTGTTTCTGAGCATGTTATATATATATATGAATCTAATTAATCTAAGTGCAAAAACAAAAATAAAACAAAAACAGTGCAAAACAAGCAAACCTATTATCCCGTCAAATACAGACTACAATGCTTAAGAGAATTAACCACATGTACTTGGTTCATAATCAACAGGAATATAGAAGCCCTCAAGTAAGTGGTTTTATTCCACACTTTCATCTTGGAAATTTCTGCTCAATATGATATAGCATGATAAAATAAATAATAGAAAATGTAGAACATTGTAGCAATACATTCTAAATTTCTGTTTATACAGATCCTGTGTTACCCATTAACCAAAGAACATCATAATCTACATAGTCATCGTAATCTTTAAGTTAATGATAGCATAGATCTGCGCGCCTCCTTCGGGTCCAATATTCTAGATTTGAGAGGATAATACACCACATACTTTTTTTTTCTTTTTTTTCTCGCTAGGACTGTGTAAGGCCTGACTTCAAGATGCTTAGGTTTAGCAATGACTCAGGCCAATGACTCCCAGCCAGTTGGCTTAGGGCATTAGGTTTTAAGAGACCGCTTCGGGCCCGAGCATCAGCCTAAGTTAATCAGCCCCTTTTCTTTCATTTTGTTTTTATTTTTTTCGCATTTTTTCATTTTCATCATTCTTTTTTTTTTCAGCACATCTTTACTTTGTCCAAGCTGTATTATACTCTCAATCTATTTCCGGTTCCAATCCCTTGCCATAGCCAAGTAAATGGTCTATCATGATCTTTTAAGCTCAACAGATAACTACACATCATCCAATGACTATGACTAAAGACATCCCACTGTAAATTAGCATTCAACAAATCTCTAGATGGTATTACTTTATGTAACTAGTGTGTGAGAGTGAGTTTTCTTAGTTCAAGGACTTATTTGAAGAGGACTGTAATATAAAGATATGCTCAGTTAAGTGTATCTATCCTCTAGTATACTTATTCACACTTCCAATGTCAATTAATCTCCTAAGAATTGAAGCATGCATTATCACGGGATAAACTATCAAAACCTATCAAAAAATACTAACAAACAACTAAAAACTAATCAAATTTTTCTGATTTTTTTTTAATTTTCTGATTTTTTTTATTTTTATGAAAGTAATATTCCCTCCCCCAAACCTATTATGAACATTGTCCTCAATGTGAAAAAAAAAATATAAAATGACAATGCTCATATATCAAAGAAAATCAGATAAATGAGAGAATACACCTGAATACGTGGGTTGCCTCCCACCAAGCGCTAAGTTTAACGTCTTCAGCCAGACTAGGCCAGGATCATTCTGTTTGGTCTGATCATCCATGTAGACAGCCACTGCATCCATGTCGGCAACAGTATCCAGATAAGGTTTCAATCGGTGACCATTTACTTTGAATGTACTCCCATTTTTTGGATTGTGAATCTCCACAGCACCATGAGGGTAGACATTTTTCACAATAAAACGTCCATACCACCGAGAACGAAGTTTCCCCGGAAATAGATGTAGCCGTGAATGGTAAAGTAATACTTTCTGCTCAGGCTGAAAAGATTTCCTGGAAATCATCTTGTCATGTACAGCCTTGGTCCTCATTTTGTAGAGTTTCGCATTCTCATATGCCTCAAAGCGCATCTCCTCTAACTCACTCAATTGGAGTCTTCGCTGCTCACCGGCTTTATCCATATCAAAGTTGTAGGCCTTAATTGCCCAATAAGCCCGGTGTTCCAACTCAACAGGTAAATGGCAAGCTTTGCCATATACCAATCTGTAGGGAGACATGCCAATAGGTGTCTTGAATGCTGTCCGGTAGGCCCATAATGCATCATTCAGTCTTAAGGACCAATCCTTTCTATCGGGGAGAACCGTCTTCTCAAGAATCTGCTTGATTTGGCGATTTGAAACCTCCACTTGGCCACTCATCTGAGGATGATATGGTGTGGCAACCTTGTGGGTGACAGAATATTTCTTGAGAAGAGTTTCAAAAGACCTGTTACAAAAATGAGAACCACTGTCACTAATAATAGCTCGAGGAGTTCCAAACCTGCTAAAAATGTTAGATTTTAGAAAGTCCAGCACAACTTTTTGGTCATTGGTCATAGTGGCAATAGCTTCAATCCACTTAGACACATAATCCACAACAACAAGAATATAAGTGTGATCAAAAGATGGTGGAAAAGGTCCCATGAAATCAATACCTCAAACATCAAATAAATCAACAATCAAAATAGGTTGTAGGGGCATCATATTCCTTTTTGACAAAGCTCCTAGTTTTTGACACCTATCGCAAGATTAACAATAAGCATGGGCGTCTTTAAATAGAGTTGGCCAATAAAAACCACTTTGAAGTACTTTGGCCGCAGTTTTGTTTCCACCGAAGTGTCCACCACAAGCATGAGAGTGACAAAAGGATAGGATGCTATGAAACTCACTCACAGGGACACATCGTCTTATGACTTGGTCAGCACATACCTTAAACAGGTCAGGGTCATCCCAGTAATAATGTTTGACTCGTGAGAAAAATAAGTCTTTATCATGTTTAGACCAAAAGGTTGGGATTTGACCCACAACAAGATAATTCACAATATGTGCAAACCAAGGTGGAGATGTAGTAGAGACAGCAAAAAACTGCTCATCAGGGAATGAATCTCTAAGAGGGTCATGGCTGTGCAAATCAGGAATAGGAATTCTGGATAGATGATCAGCCATGACATTCTCAGAACCCTTTTTATCTTTAATTTCGAAGTCAAATTCCTACAGGAGTAAGATCCAACGAATCAGCCTCGGCTTGGCATCCTTCTTAGAAAGAAGGTACCGCAAGGCTGCATGATCAAAGAAAATAATGATCTTACTCCCCAAGAGATATGACCTGAACTTATCTAATGCAAACACAACAACAAGCAACTCTTTTTCCGTAGTAGTATAATTCAATTGAGCATCAGTGAGTGTCTTACTCGCATAATAGATAACATGAGGAATTTTGTTGATGCGTTGGCCTAACACTGCCCCTATAGCAAAATTAGATGCATCACACATGATTTCGAAGGGCAGTGTATAGTCAGGGGGTTTAATAATATGGGAGCTAGAGAGGAGGGTTTTGAGCTTTATAAAAGCTTCTTTGCACGACTCATCAAATTCGAATGGCACGTCGTGACCTAAAAGGTGACATAGTGGACGTGATACCTTATTAAAATCTTTGATAAATCAACGATAAAACCCTGCATGGCCAAGGAAGGACCGTATTTGCTTAACTGATGTAGGTGGTGGTAAATTAGCAATCAGGTCAACCTTGGCCTTATCAACCTCTATACCCCTTTTTGATATAACATGTCCAAGCACAATCCCCTGTTGAACCATGAAATGGCTCTTTTCCCAACTTAACACTAAGTTTGTTTCCTCACAACGTTTTAAAACCAAAGCAAGGTTGTGCAAGCATTCATCAAAACAAGTGCCGAACATGAAAACTTTCAAAAATTTATCAATCATGTCAGAAAAGATGGGCATCATACATCGCTGAAATGTAGCAGGGGCATTACAAAGACCAAAAGGCATTCTTCGATACGCAAATGTACCGAAGGGGCATGTAAAAGTCGTCTTTTCCTGATCCCCTGGAAAAACTGGCACTTGATTATCTCCTGAGTACCCATCTAAAAAGCAATAAAACTCTTGGCCCGCTAGTTTCTCTAGGATTTGGTCAATGAATGGGAGAGGGAAATGGTCCTTACGGGTATTGGAGTTCAGTTTCCTATAATCAATGCATACCCGCCAGCCCGTGGTCTCTCTTATTGGCACAAGTTCACCCTCTGAGTTTGGTTTCACCCTGATGCCTAATTTCTTAGGGACGACTTGGATGGGGCCCACCCACTCACTGTGAGAGATAGGGTATATAATTCCAGCATCTAACAATTTCACTACCTCTTTCATCACCACTTCTCTCATGTGTGGGTTCAACCGTCATTGCCCCTCCCTAGAAGGTTTAGCCTGGTCCTCTAGGTTTATGCGATGCATGCACACAGAGGGGTCTACCATCCTATAGCTCGTCGGTGTGTGGTGAGGATCTCCAACAACTGGGCTTCCTGGTCAATAGATAGGCTAGATGAGATAATTACAGGAAGGGTGTTGTTGGGTCCTAGGAAGACGTATTTGAGGGATCTAGGAAGGGTTTTGAGTTCAAGTGTGGGTGAGGATTCTATAGAAGGTTTAAGTGGTGGGGCGGTAGACACAGGGAGAGGGTCGGGGTGGGGTCTCCATGGGATATGTCCAGGGTATAGGGCAGCCACTAAATGGTGATGGACCTCTTCGAGGTCAGGTGTGCCCTCATATGCATCTAGCCAGTCATAGAAAAGAGTATGCTCTAAGGCATCCTTAAGCACAGCAAAGGGAAGGTACTCCTGGACTAGGTCATCTAGGTCATCTATCATCAGACACGCAGCGTCGCTAGAGGGTTGTTGGGAAGCACTAAAAATGTTTAATTTAACTTTCATATTCCCAAACGAGACGTTCATGAGTCCTGACCTACAGTTAATGGTGGCATCGGCTGTGGCTAGGAAAGGGCGACCAAGGATAATAGGACTCTGGGATTTGGAGTAGGCAACTGGTTCCATATCTAAGACTACAAAGTCAACAAGGAAGTAGAACCGGTCAACTCCTACAAGAACGTCTTCTATAACACCTCTGGGTCGGCGGATGGATCTCTCTGCTAACTTAAGGGTGATTGAGGTTGGCTGTAACTCTCCTAAACCAAGTTGTTTGTATACGGAGTACAGGAGGAGGTTGACACTGGCCCCTAAATCCAAGAGAGCTCGACTAAGGGTATGGTCACCTATGACAATAGAGATAACAGGGACACCTGGGTCCTTAAATTTTGGTGGCATTTCACTGGTTAGCAAAGAGCTCACTTGGTTAGTCAAAAAGACCTTTTGGGTGATGTTGGATTTGGCTTTCCTCTTTTGGGTGCATAGGTCTTTCAGGAACTTGGCATAGGCAGGTACTCGTTTGATGGCATCTAATAAGGGAAGGTTTATCTTGACCTGCTTGAACACCTCTAACATTTCCTCCATTCTTTGATGAGACTTACTAAACGGGGAGGGTTTGTTGAGGCGTTGGGGAAAGGGAGCCATAGGGATATAGGATTTCTCATTGGTGGGTTCCGTAGGGGCATCCTGCTATGGTGGGAGACTAACCGAGACAGGTGGGGTAGGAGTGGGTTCTGTAGCTTTATCTGGAAAAGTGGTCTCACTCGCATTACCCATGGATGGGTCCCTAACCTGATTATCAACGTGCTTACCACTCCTTAAGGTAGTGATGGTCTGTACCTGCTCATTTGGACAATGGGAACCTTCGACGGCAAACTATCCTCTAGGGTTCTGCTGTGGTTGGCTTGGCAAGGTACCTGCTTCCCTACGGTTCATAGAATTGGCCAGGTGTCCTAATTGGGTTTCTATTTTGGCAATGGATGGGTCCCATACACTCCTTAAGGTAGTGTATGGGAATGGACAAGCTGGGCCTGGGTTCGTAGCTCTGCTCTTATCCCCTTCTGTTCAGTTTTAATCTCGGTTAAGTATGAGAGGAGCATTTGGCTCATCTGGTCTTCTAAGGAAGGTCGCCTATTGGATTGGCCAAAGGGAGCCGGTGCGGGTTGGTTGGACTGGGGTCGGCATTGGAATTCTGGTCTTAGGGCTGGATTGAAAGCTGGCCCCTGTTCAGGTTGTTTCCAGGCGAAATTTGGATGATTTCGCCACCCTGGGTTATAGGTATTTGAATAGGAGTTATTGGCTCTAGGGTATCCTTGTGCAAAGTTGGCATGCTCCTGTACAAGATCTGGATATTGGGAGGCAGAGGGGCAGTCAACTATAGTGTGCATAGGGCTAGCACAGATGGTGCAGGCATCATGAGAGGTTGGGGTATAAGGTGGAGTCTGTGAGAAAAACTTGTCAAACCTCTCAGTAAGGGATGCCACTTGGTGTTCTAGGTTCGTGGTAGCTTTGACATCATATATGCCTCCCCTTGAGGCATTCCTATCAGGCATATGGCCTTCAGATCTATAGAGGGTAGCATTGTGTAAAGAGTTTTCGCTCAGGTCCACTAGTAGATCCCAAGCATCATCAGGGGTTTTCTTCATGAATGTGCCTCCACAAGAGGCATCTATTAGGGTCTTCTGCTGATCGCACACACCCTCATGAAATCTCTGTACTAATTGCCACTTGGGCACATCATGGTGGGGGCATGACCGGAGTAAGGCTTTCATCCTCTCTTAGCTTTCATGGAATTGTTTATTAGGTAACTGGGTAAAGGTGATGATTTCATGGCGGATCTTATTGGTCCGCCCCACAGGAAAGTATTTCTTGAGGAATTCGGCTTGAAGTTCCTCCCAAGTGGAAATAGAGTTTTGCTCAAGGGAATATATCCACTCCTTGGCTCTATCTTTTAAGGTGAAGGGGAACAACCTAAGGCGCACCTGGTCATCAGACAGTGTAAGTTTAAAGGTTGTGTTAACCTCCAAGAAATTTTGTAGGTGCCTATAGGGGTTCTCATTTAATTGGCCATGGTATGTGGGCAGCATTTTGATGATGTTTGGCTTAATTTCAAAATTAGCCACATTTTCTGGTAAGATTATGCAGGAGGGGGAGGTGTAGGTGGTAGGCCTGTAATAATCTTGTAGGGTACGGGCATGAGGCACTACTAGATTCTGGTTTAGGCCATTCCTACCCCCAAGTTTCATGTTGTCTGCCATAGGATGGGTTTCAAAGATTGGGTTGCTGTGGGTTCTAAAGGCTCTAGACAGTCGCTCAGGATCAGGGTAAAAGGCCAGGTCGGGGTTCAGGGAACGACGACCATGCATGCACAATATAATGCAATAAAACCTGTAGCAATCATAATAGCGACAACTAGCACGTCATGCAATCCCACAAAGAAATGGAAAACACCAACCACCCAAATTTATCTAAAAGAGAATGTAAACTATGGGAAGGGATGGCCCTTCCAATGTTGGCGAGGATTCCACGTTTTCTCTTAATCCTGCAACAGAAGAAGAATGCAATGAAGCTACTGAAAATAAATCTAATTTAAACGAGACTACTCTAAAACTAAATATCCTAAGAATTTAGTAAACTATTGTGCCGTCCCCGGCAGCAGCGCAAAAAACTTGATCGTTTAAAATTAAAACCCTTGCAAGTGCACAAGGCAATTGTACTACGGCGAGTATTAAAGGGTGACGGTGAATACTTTACTAAATTCAAGAGAAGTAAAAGATGTAATTTAATTAATATTAAAGAAAGCAATGAACTTTATCTAATCTAACTGAGATTTAATCAATATGGAGAAATATCAAGGCAGAGAATCCACCACTAGACATGCAATTACTACTCTCAATTATTATTAAGCATAAGTTAACATGATGTGGTAATTCGTATTTTTGATCAGACACACGAATTACTAATGAATTCACTAACGTTCTTGATCGGACACAAAAGTTCATCCACTATTGTGTAATCAATCCTATCCTTGATCGGGCATAGAATCAATCACAACTCTATTATAATGCAATTAATCTTATCCTTGATCGGGCATAAAATCAATCACAATATATAATTTCATTCATAATCAATCAAGTCTATGATCAAGCACTCAAAAGAAACTCATGAAATCGCATTAAGCATAAATCATAATCAACTTTATAAAATTAAACTATCAAGAGTAGCAATACACATCTAGGGCTTCATCAAGCCTTGAATGAAAGTTTAGTTACACATAGAAAGGAAGAAAGGAAAAGCCTGTTTATGTAGATCCATCGTCATGAATCCTTCTTCTTCTTTACTCAAAAAGACCTCTTCTCTTCCTCCTCTCTAGCCTCCAATAAAGTTCTAGTTCTCCAAGGCTGAATATGTGGTCTACTTTTTAATGCCAAAAACGTTCTCCCATAAGGGCTATTTATAAGAGTGAAGAGAAAACACGAAGTCCCCTTCCAAATCTAAGTCGAAACAGGTCTTATTTCGATTTTCCGTATACGGCGATCGATCGCTACGTATTGACGATCGTTCGCTATCCGATCGATCGCAATTCCTTCGTTATTTTCCTCCGATCGATCGCTTTTCCTTTAATACACTGTTTTTACGGCTCTGGCGATCGATCGTATCTACTGGAATTTTTGATCCGCGCAAGACAGTAACTATATAGGCCTACAAAGTTGATCACCTGGATTGCATGTGTGTTGCGAGCAGCAGAGGATGAAATAATTACACGAGTGGCCTCATTGCAAAAAAAGTTATTATGTCAATTGGAAACAAAACTTCGATATATGATTGCAATTAGTGGGAGCACAGAGTTGCTAGGTTGAAATAAGTCCCAAACATCACAGCAAGAGAACTAGCACAAATATATAATGTATGTTACTTAGTAACATATATAGTGTACACAAATTACATTTTTTATAATACACATAATACATAGTTACATAGCACACTATATTATGTAGTAATACAATGAATGATGAAGACAATGTTACATAAGGTGCGTTTGGAAGGTAAAAATTTGGGCCTTTTAGCCTGAAAATTGGGCCTTTCAAGCCTAAAAAACGTGAAAACTCTTTGGATGTGCTACAACTTTAAAAATGTTTTTCCAAGTGCAAGTAGTAACGAAGTAATAAAACTCGATGAAATTGAAATCAATCCACAGGGAGAGCGTATTTGGAAAAAATTAGAATCTAAAATTTGTAGTAACAAATTTTAATTAAACCACGAAATTTAAGCGAAATAATCTGATTTTGTCGTAGAGAAAATAAAAATTAATCTAGCAAGTGAAATAGAACTCAATAAATGAAGGTAAGGCAAAGACATCGATTTCATCATAACTCCACGTTAGATATCTCAAATTTATGACAATAATATCAATCTATAATTGTCCAAAGCATCTAATTGATCATCCTAAGTATTAAATGTATCATACGATCACAACCAATCAAAAGACAATACTAATTCAATTAAACATCACTCCATAATTCATATTCATGCATAATTCCAACAATAGTAAATGGTTGACATGTACTATGAAAGAAGAAATACACAAATTGAATAAAAAAGCCTAATATTTAATTAATTATAAAATAAAGTAAAGAGTATATAAGATGCTTCATTACAAATCCATTTAAGCCTTAGCCTTTAAGTTATTTAGTTACTCATTACAATGGAGAACACACAAAAATATACAATTAATTCCATGAAGAAAGCAAAAGAATAAGGTGAGTGAAATGCACCTTTCTTCTTCACTTGCTACTCTAATTCTGAGCATCTACTGTAGCAACATTGTAGATCGTCTTCCTCTGAATGACCAAGCCCCTTTTTTTACCGTAGCATATCACCCTGGCTGGCCAAGAAAACTCCCAACTTCTCCTCTATGTTCTTCATTTATAGGCTTCTAAACCATCCTAAATTAGATGCCCAAAAGTTATCTTCCAATATGTTATTTCCAACTCGAACTAATCCTCAATCGAGCACATCTTCCATTCAGAGTAAACACGTTTCCAAGTTGATGAAGAAACAAATCCGAGCCAATTCCGTGTACAAAGTCCAAATCAAGCACAACTCAAAATTCTCAATTGTGAGCAAGCCCAAATCCGGATGCTTCCAATATGAGCACAAGCAAGTCTTCCAATATGCATTCTGATCAATCCAGGCGTGAATCTGATTCCAAATTTGCATCCATATCCTAGCTCGAGCTGAGCCGCATCCTTCTGGATCCATTTTCTTCTTTTGCTTCCTCTCGCTCAAGCAGCCGACCGTTCAGCTCAAATGTCCTTTCTTTTTATTTGTTTCAAAATCCATCGTATTGCTCTCGCTCATTAGATCTCATATCGGTATTCATGCACTTAATCTTCTGCTTTAATGTATTTTGAAGCATTTAAATCCCATTATAGGCCTCCGTAACTGTCGGATCTTCTATGTATTGATTTCTTCACATAACCCATTTGACGGGCAATAACTCCATGATTTACAACTCGAGCTAATGAAATCTCCATAAAATAATTAAATTCAATTTAGACACGTAATAAAATATATTTCTATTCAATGAATTAAGTGCAGCTAAATTATTTAATTAGAACAAATTAATTATTTAACTCTAAAGTACTAGCCTAATTAATACTAATAAATTATATTATTCTTATTTTAATTGAAAAACTATATTAGTAAATATGTATAAAGCATATAAAATAGTGTATATTTTGTATATATCAAGATGCTAAAAATTGACAAATGTGAAATTCAAAAAGGTGGGCTTCAATGCTGAAAAGTTCTTTTACATGTGAAAGTTGTTCACAACCCAACACTTTTCACCCAGCCCTCATTTGAAGGTGAAAATTTTGCACAAGTGAAAAGAAATATTTCACAAACCATTTTAGCTTCCAAACACCCAGTAATAGACTAATAGTTCTCTTTCTCGCCAATGAAATATGTCTGCATTTAAAATAACACAGGTGCAACATCACATGGCTGTATTTGCTCCTTCACGGCCAAAAACACATAACGGAGCTTAGTGTTTACTTGAAGTTCTTCGTCAGTTTGTTCGATTAATGGAATGTGATCTCGGACACGACCCATGCTTATTCTTTGGATACCGTCATTGCTTCTTTTGATGGAAAAAGAAAGAATCTTAATGAAAAGGGGGATAAAGATGGGGTTGACATGTACATTGCACCCACTCTACTTGCTGGGGAATAATAGCCATGAAGACGACTCACGGTCGCACGCTCACACCCCAACCAGCTCCGCTCCTAATCTTGAATGCGCTATTGAATAGCAGTCGTTGGGAGCAAAATGGAGTCATAACAACACCACATTGGTTGTCTCTAAATTGCACCAACTCCCCAATGTCTACATCCACTAGATTAAATAGCAGTCATGCCTCTCTTTTGACTTGCACAATTGCAAGTTTGCAACTACTACAAGTCAAATACCTCTCCAAATCCTTAATAAATGGGTGCTCTCCCTTTCTTGTCATTCATTGCAAAAAAGATACGAAAATTGCAGCAACCAATTTAGGTGATTGGATCGGCCAAACACTTTGTGTCCCTTGTTTTAGATAACCCAACTCTAACAATTCGGCCATTGATAAAAAAAGGGGGAGGAATAGCACTACACCTGTCAGATTTTGATTTGATGGGGCATTAATACAGGGCTAAGCGGGTTTGAATAATTTGTCCACCCCGCCATCATATTTAGGGGCCGTTTGGGGCCTGATTAAAAGCAAAACATCTACAGTGGATGTTTTGCTACACTGTAGCATTCATGTTTTTTCCATATCCAGCGTCGTGTTTCACGTTGGATATGGAAAAAACATGAATGCTACAGTGGACATCCAAAATCCACTCCGGATATTTTGGCCTTTTCACGCCCCATACGGCCCCTTAGATCCAACAGCTAGACCACCATGGCGAACGCCAACACACATATATAATATAATATAATATAATATAATATAATATTATATATGTTATATATAAAAAAATTTAAATAAGATCACTCTCATATAGCTTATACGAGGCCAAATCCATTCGTAACCGTTAGATCTTGATCTGACAGCTACAAATAACTACATGGAACTCGCATATCCCTTGATGTGACACACTTACTTACCCATTGATTTGATATCCACCCTCAGATTAAAATCCAATGGCTCAAAAGATTGGCCTCATGCTCCTTATATGAGAGCAATTTCATGTATATATATATATATAAATGAGATTGCTCTGATATGAGGGTGGGTATTAAATTAGTGGGTAGGTGAGTGTCAGATCAGTTAGTAGGTGAGTTAGTTGTAGCTATTTATGGTCGTCAGATGAAGATCCAACGACCATGAATTGAATTGGCCTCATATAAGCTATATGAGAGCAATCTCATTTATATATATATATATATATATATATATATATATATATATATATATATATATATATATATATATATATATATATATATGAGATGAGTTTACATGAGATCGTTCTCATATAAGGAGCATGAGGCCAATCTTTATTACCGTTCGATTTCGATATGAGGGTGGATGTCAAATCAGTGGGTAGGTAAGTGTGTCACATCAAAGAGTAGGTGAGATCATTATGGATATTTGTAGCCGTCAGATCAAGATCCAACGGCTACGATTCAAAGTGGCTTCATATAAGCAATATGAGAGCGATCTCATATAAACTTTTCCTGACAATTCGGGGTCAACGACAAGAATCTTACGCATCCATTCTCGCATGTTTTATTTTATATCTTTTATAAGAAGCAAAAACATCATTTTTTATTAATTTCATTTGAGTTCTCTTAGGTCTCCTTCTCTTGCCATCCACCTTTCTTATCTTCTCACTGAAATATGTATTGGTCTTCTTTTCATATACCAGCGCTCATAGGTGTCAGCATGAGGTAAGATAATGTGAGCCATCTGATTGAGATCCGACTACAAGGGGGGTGAGCACCTAGGTGGTGATATAAACCTTCGTGCTCCCTGTACTGAAGCGTGTTGTACCCGTTTTCAAACCTGATGACTCAGGTGTCGACTCATGCCAACGCGCAAGAGCCCGGCCTCATATAACCGGAATTCTTTTATACCACTAACATGAATTAAGACCAATATCAAAACTAACATAAATTAAGACTAGATGATGACCAAAAAGGATGGGGTTGACATGAGCTAGGCCCCATCGCCACCGACTCTTTTGACTTCTATAATTGTATCCGACTCTTTTGACTTCTATAATTGCATCCATGGCTCATGACTCACACCACCCAACTAACCCTCGTTTCTCTCTCTCAATTCAATCCCTGCGGGGATCACAAAGTCCAATCTTTCCACTGCTGGAAATCAGAACCAATTTGAAATACCAAAACAAAAGTTGTCGTCTCCATCATCATCAGACAAAGCACTAGCAAAAGTCTAAGATGTGCAGCAGAAGTCTAATGTGAGGGATAGATTTGTCGTCCATGGCCGATTTGGTCTTCGCGTTCTGCCTCCCCCACATGGAAAAAAGCTTCCTACCCATTTGACCCATCATCATCTTCTCCACTTTCATATGCCAAAATAATACAATAATCAAAAGAAGAAAAGAACAGAAAAGCACAAACAGTTCAATCCCAAACTGGGTGTTTCTTGCTTCTTCAATTCGTCTTTCATGGAGGAATCCCGTATTGTACATGAAACGAACTAGGCCACAAACAAACTGGGTCTTCTTTCCTTTTTGGCTTCTCTCAGGAGGAGGAATCGGGGAGGAGGCCGGCCGAGGCGGTGAGGTGGGCGTGGTTGTGCTCGCCCTCATAGGTGACAATGAGCATGGCCGCGTCGTCCTGCGCCCGCTCCACGTGCTTCCTCGCCGGGCAACCCCTCACGCTGCTGCACTTGTAGTACCCCCTGCGCCATTAATACTCACAAATGAGCTTAATTGAACTGATCAAGTTGCTTTTAAGAACGAGATGCTATCTTTTAAGAAAATAATGGAGGCCTAAGATCCATATCGCTGACTGCAAATAGTTATAAATACGGCGCTACTAGATTATGATTATGAAGTTGCTCTTAAATTGACTCTAAAAGTATGTAAGAGCTATCTAGCCGATGTTACTAGTTTATGATTATGAAGCTGCTTTTAAGATTTTGATAGGATTATTATACCTGGGGTGAGGGGATCCTTTGATGGGCTTCTGACCATACTTCCGCCATGAATACTCGTCCGGTGGGATGTCCGCCATCTTCAGGCTGATCGCCGGTACCCTCACCGTCCTCTTCACCCTCGACTTCCTGCTCCAATCGATTCCATTAATAACAAGTTTGAATTAATTAACCGTTAAGTAAAGCAGATTATAGGAGCTAGATCAACCTCTTCTTGGAGCAATGGCAGCGGCTGGAGGAGCTACTAGTGCACTTGACCGACAGATCGTCGGATCGCGACGAGCCGCAGGGCTTCCGCTTCATGGACGAGGAACCGGAGAGCGGCGGCGGCAACGCCGACGCGCTCAACACCTGGAATCCAGCCTCCTTCTCGCCCACATCCGCCTGATCCCTCTGCTGCTGCGGCAGCGGCGGCAGCCGGCTGATCGGCGTCGGACAGTACACCCTGAACGGCGCCGCCTGAACCTCCGGCCTCGACGCCTCCACCACCGGCCGGGTCTGGAGCGGTGGGGTGTGAGGCGGAGAGCGGCGGAAGCGAGCATGCCCGGTACGCGTACGACCGAGCAGGGAGATGACCTTTCTGAACTTGGTCACCGCCTCCATCTCCATCTCCGCCGCCGCCTTAGCACCGTCGCCGGAGCAGGAGGCCTGCTGCTGGGAGAGGAGGCGGAGGAGGCGCTCCATGCTCTGTATCCCAGCCGCCGCGGCCTCCTTGACGGCGGTGTCCTCCGAGACCGCCAGCTGGGCGTCGCTCCGGTAGCTGCCGACCGCCATGTCCACCGCCATCGCCGCCGGCTCCTTCACCGCATTGGGCTGAGCTTCGCCAAAGGAGAAGCCCAACGGCAAGAAGACAGCCATTAAAGAACCAAAGCTCTGAGTCAAAAGAGGTTTGTACGAGCCAATAGGAGTCTGACACGTAGTCCGAGCCGTTGTACGTTACGTCAGCGAGTTGACTCAGTAGACAGGGTGCAGATCTGAACAGTCGGATTGAGTCGGTATGGCAGGTGTCAACGAGAGTGGAGCCCAGGGCACTGTCAACGGTTGTGATTCGGAAGAGGAGGGGATGATGGACGGTGGAGATTGAGAAGGGGGGTAATCACGTGCGACGCGCAAGACAAGCTGCGAAAGCGACTTGCCATGCACGCCGGGCGGGGTATCTGGTCGGGTCCGCCGGACAAATCTCGGGAGATGTCTGACTCCGTCATGAGCATCTTTGTCTCCCTTATGCCCGTCCGGGCAGCAATATAATTATACGAAAAGGTTAATATGCGCTTTGGCTCACATATGTTGCGCGCTGGGTTGTTGTGAGCCATCGGTTTGAGATGCTGTAGCGCATGTTATAGTTGGAGGGGCAAGAGGGTTATTCAAATCGGCCTGCAGCCTGTGTTAACGTATGGCTGCACAATCGAAATTAACAGTTGATGGCACGGCGTGCGCTAACGTGGATGAGCCAAGCGCATATTAACGGACTGTTATGAGAATAAGAATTGCAAAAGTTGGTGCATTGAGAGTGGTAAGTTGGGGGGGAGGAATAAAGTAAACAGAAAATATTAGATAGGAAAGGACAGCCCGGGCAGATGGGGGTTGGTCAGAGAAGTCAAAAATGAGAGGTGGACTATCTGATGAGAATCCTAGAGATGATCTTTTCAAAGTGTCCAAAGCAGTGTTTTCAAAACCGCGGTCCGGCCGCGGTTAACCGGAATCGGCCGGGAAATCGGTCTGGTTCATCCAGTTCAGCCCGGTTCAACGAACCGGGCGGTTTTTTTTTAAAACCGGCCGGTTTTTTCTGAACCGGTGAACCGGACCGGACCGGTCCGGAATATTTAGAAAATTTTTTTTCAAGAGGGGGGATTCGAACCCCCCCCGCTCCCCCCTTCTCCTCTCCCGTGAGACACTTAACCACTTGGGCTATGTAGTTTTGATGTTTATATTACACAAATGATATATTTATCATATATTTACACTCCTCTCACCTAAACCGGCTCACACCGGTTTGACCCCGGTTTGACCGCGGTCAGACCCCGGTCTGACCAGACCGGCCATCATTCCGGTTCGATGGCCAGTCCGGTTTTGAAAACCTTGGTCCAAAGTCTAGTTTTTATTTATATGCATGGGCCCAGCCCATTGGGCTAGCTCCGTGGCCGGCTTTACCACCTTTAATTAGACTTTCTTTTTTCAACAGTTTGTTTATGCAGGTTTCAATGTAACGGTGATAATTTTCAGCCCCCTATGATCAACACTTATTGAATAACACGACACTATTCTCATTTACGATTTTATCGGTAGGACTCCACTGTCAAATATTAAAGATCCCTCAAGTACATAATGGTGGATCCCTACCACTAAAAAGAACTAAGTAATGGTTGTTATATTTGTCGGTGTCAGTGGAATGCCATTGTCCAAAAGTGAGATTTTTGTCGGTCAAAATGTAACACTGGGGAGTTACTGAGCACATGAGAAAACATGATTTTTTTTCCAACCCTTATAATGAAAGTGGGTGTTACTGAGAAATTTTAGGGTACTGAAAAGTATCACCCTCTATGCATTGGTCATGTTAATCAATGGAATCTTTTTCTTCTCCTTGATTATTGATTTTTGTACTTCAAACGGATTTATTTCACGTATTAAGTTCAATTTATTTTTCAAAAAAATGTCATTGCTTGCACATATAAAGTTATAAATACTAGGTTGTGGGGGCATATTTGGCAAATTAAATTATGGTAATAAAGATCTGGATTGGTGCTGATTATGCTTTAGGAATTGCTTTAGTTGGCATTGAGTGAGCAATGCCCTTTTAGGAGCCGTTTGGGGCGTGATTAAAAGCAAAACATCTACACTGTAGCATTTATAGTTTTTCCATATCTAGCTGAAATACCTCGGGTCATGTTTCACGCTGGATATGAAAAAAACATTAATGCTACAGTAGACATCCAAAATTCACTCTGGATATTTTGGTTTTTTCATGCCCCAAACGGCCCCTTAGCTTCCATTTTTTGTCCACCCGTAATTAGAGCATTAATAAACAAGTTGGCGTTGATAAAGAAAAGCAGTCCAGTTTACATACATGAGCCAAGACATCTTGAGCGGCCAAATTTTAATGCGACGGAAGGTGTCAAATCAGTGTAGGTGAGTGTAAATAATAACCCATCCTTGTAGCCATCAGATCAAGAGCCGGATCAAGATTAGTCAGACTCAAGCAAGTCTCATTTAAACTTTTACCAAAGAAAAATACTAATTCAGACCTGCCTTTTGGAGCGCCGGATCATGCAAATCGCATTCGTAAATGTCCCCTCAAATGCCAAGAAACATGTTTTTAAAATCAGAATCAGAAACAGCCGCCAGAAAGAATAGTTGATCTGAGTCAGATGGGAAGAGGCATGCACATGCTTACGTGAAACGTCAATCAGAAGCAGGTATTTGTTTTTTTTTCTCATTTCTGCATTTGTTTTTGGTGGAAACATGGGCTTTTTACATATTACCTGGCGCCGGGTTTGGTTTTATCATATCACCTGGAAAAAGCTATTTCCTTTCATATGACCTGGAACCTACCCAAAATACCCTTGCCTTCTATATACGGCAGCAGGGGTTTTTGCATTTTTTTGAGAAGGCGTTCCGGAGAAGAAGGAAAAGGCGGTCCGGAGAAGAAGGTGTTCCGGAGAAGTTCCGTGCAGCAGCTCCGGCCATAACGTCGCCGGCGCCGTCTAAACTAGGAAAAGTTATATTGCTGCCAAAACACGAAAAAAGAGCGGGAAAGCAGTTGATACGCTAACACAACTGTGAAAGAGTCATCGCCCATTCAAAAACGGTACGTCAACTTGAAATTCAACGTTTGATATAATGTAAATTTGATCGAGAGATGTAAGTTGAAAATTTGCACAGTGTTCCACTTTTTCCTACTGTCGTATATTCCCTAATACGACAATAACTATAGTCGTGTATTTTACAATACGACTATTACACGACTATTTTCAATCAAGGTTTGTTAATTAATTTCGTTATTGTAATACCAGGTAAGGATGGATTTCATACCTTTGTGCTTACACTACGATGGAATATTCACAAATTCTGATGGGTATGTGGGTGGGAAACTGAAGCTCATGTCTATAGATACACAAGTAAAGTACATAGGACTGTTGCAACAAGTGGAAGAAAGATTACCGCTGAAGTCTCCATCCGGTACATTGTCTTTGTCATATCTTGTTCGTTGTGGAACCCGATACGTCCTTGAAGACGATGAAGACGTGAAGACAATATTCATTCTTCACAACAAGAGGCGATGCACAGATGGACCACTCGATCTATACGTGGAGTGGACTTCTGCTGGAAATAACAACACAGAGAATTCCATTGCCAATAAGCAAATGGTTTCCACTGTGGATAAGGACGGCGAGAATTCAATGCCTCCAAATGGGAGGCCGGCCAGTAAGACACCACAGGAGAGGCCGTGCAGGCCGGGGAATAAGTCACCTGCACCAGCCTTTGAAGGAGGAAAAGATGAAAATTTTTCTATTGAAACCGTGAGGTAAGGGGTGAAATTAACGAGTGGACATATATTAAAGTCGTGTTGCATACGAGACGACTGGAATTAAAGTCGTGTTGCATACAAGAAGACGACTGGAATTGAAGTCGTATTGTATACAATACGACTGGAATTAAAGTCGTGTTGCATACAAGAAGACGACTGGAATTGAAGTCGTATTGTATACAATACGACTGGAATTAAAGTCGTGTTGCATACAAGAAGACGACTGGAATTGAAGTCGTATTGTATACAATACGACTGGAATTGAAGTCGTGTTGTCGACAATACGACTAAATAATCAAGTCGTTTAGACGTTTTTGTACAATATGCATGCCATTCTTACCATGTTGTTATCGCAGATTGGGAGATGGTAATAAAAATACAAAGGATGAATTTCCGAATGAAGTCGATAACCAGTGTCAGATGAATGGGATCAATGGTGAAGATGAAGATGAGGATGAAGCCGAGGATGAAGAGAAAGATGAAAATGAAGACGAAGAAGAAGATCCAGATGAAGAAGAATTATTTGAAGATGAACAAATACCGTGGTCTGCAGATGACTGGGACGAGCCTCTCACACTACCAGTTTTTCCCGGGCCGCATCCGACGGGAGGAGACCAGTCTGTGTCAGGAATAGAACTCCAACAAGCAGCGAGAGCATCCACTTCTAAAGGAAAATCTGTCACGTCGGGGGCACAAGACTTGGACGACAATGAGTACAACAATATTGATGGTGAAGGTGGTTGGGATTGGGGTACCTCTTCACCGCAGGCCGGTCCTGCAAAAAAATATGAGGAGGAGACGATGTTGAGCGGCAGTTTGCAAGGAGACGACTATGAGGCACAACTTGCCTTAGGGGCTGGATTCGAAAGTATAAAACAGTTCAAAATGGTTCTTACTGATTTGGCAATCAAGAGGAAATTCATGTTCAAAGTGGCGGACGAGAACAAGGACACCTTTGCTGCAAAGTGCAAGATTACAGGGTGCAAGTGGTACATACGGGCTTCGAATCTAGTTGACGGAGTCACCGTGACAAGGAGTGAAGGAAGGCATACATGCGACATTTTGATAAGTTCTAAAGATCATCCATTGGCCTCACACTTATGGATTGCACGGAAGTGTCATGGCCTCCACAAGGATTCAAACTCCATAAAAACGGTTAATATCCAACAGTACATTGAGAAACATTGGGGCGTCAAAGTGAACTATCAAAGGGCATGGAGGGCGAAAGAGGAATTGATACGATTGATCGATGGCAACCCGGAAGACGCATATCGTATTTTGCCCCATTATGCAAAGGAATTAGAGCGGTGTAATCCAGGTACATATGTGGTGATTGAAAGATGTTGTGATATTCCGGAAATTGAAAATGAGGAAGCCGGATACGAGTTCAGACGTGCCTTTTGGATCTTCGGCCCGGTCGCAAGAGCATTCCGAAGATCACTTAGGCCGCTGCTCACAGTTGATGGAACATTCCTGAAAGGAAAGTACCCCGGAGTGTTATTGGTTGCAACAACAGTCGACGGGAACCAACAATTAATGTGCGTTGCATTTGCAGTTGTTGAGAAAGAGACTATAAATTCGTGGTACGTATGCTAAAAAGATTGTATGAGTAGTCGTGTATTCGAGCAACACGACTACTAATACAGTCGTCTTCTTTCGTATACGACTGTGTACCCCCATCTCTTCTTGAATCTGCTTTCACTCTGATTGCTGCCTTGCAGGAAGTGGTTTCTTAGCCTACTCAAAGCCACCCTCTTTACGGACCCCCCGGCATCTCTGGATACAATTGTCTCGGATAGACAGAAGGGACTTCTGAGAGCGGTTGCTGATGTATTTCCTGAGGCTCACCACGGGTTTTGCCTAAGGCATATGGCTGCCAATATACTTAATCAATGGAAGGATAAATACTTAAAAGACCTTCTATTCCGAGCTGCAAAATGCTTCCGGAGAACAGAATTTGATGAAATCATGCAAAAGATGAAGGACCACAATGAGGAGGCATGGAAATATGTTGAGAAGATCAATAAAAAAAATTGGGCTAACGTGGAATATCCTGGTAAAAGATATGGGATGCTCACATCAAGCATATCAGAAAGTGCAAATAATATGCTATTGAAGGCTAGATTTTGGCCAATAACTCGGTTGATCGAGCAAACTCGTGCGACCACGACCTCCCATTTCGAGAGACGCCGCATGGAAGCAGAACGGCTAACGACACCATTAACCAAGTATGCACACAATCATATTAACGAAATGAGGAATAAGAGTGCTGGAACAGTCAGAGTGCAACCGCTATCGTTATGGCAGTTTGAAGTCACATCTTTATACCATGTGGTAAGAATTCATTCCGCAATGGTTTCTGATAATTCAATTCCGGAATAGTCGTATCGTAAAATAGACGACTAATTATATAGTCGTATTGTCGCCTACACGACTATATAATTAGTCGTATTAGTTACAATACGACTATTGATATAGTCGTCTTAGCGACAATACGACTATTAAATTAAGAAAACTATTTCACAACAAGACTATTCATGTTGTTGTCATATCTTTCCCTCAGGATGTTGTTGACCTAACGAAGAGAACCTGCACATGTGGGTTCTTCCAGAGCATGGGACTTCCTTGCAAGCACGCCATTGCATGTATCGATGAGAGGAGTTTCGACCCGGTGGAATATTGTGAAAAGTGGTACCATGCATGTCTGTACCGCACAACGTATGAAGAAGTACTTTTCCCTACTTTAGACAGGAGTCAGTGGGGGGATTACGGGGTTTTATTCAAATGCGAACCGCCCATGCTCGATGCTCCAAAGAGGGGTAGGAGACAGACAAAGAGAATCGAGTCACAGCCTGACCCGCCAGAGAGGTTGAGGGTGAGATGTGGCAACTGTCGACAAGTTGGTCACAACCGTAAAAGGTGTACTAACCCAACGGTTGCGAAAGAAGCAAGGAAGCGCAGATATCGAAGACTCCCGCAACAAGGCAACCTGGGAACGGATGATTCAGCGCCGAGACGACCCTCTGGCTTACCTAAGGCCCCACCCTTCTTCACTTAGGTCGATCACAATTTCATGTATAACAAATATTACTCTACCTTAATGTATGCATGTAGTCGAATATTTCTTTGAATGTAAGTGTCATTTTGCATAAGTGTCGTCTTGTATAAGCGCCCTCCCGTCGTTGAAAGACGCCCATCATTCCTCACGTACATGACAGAAAAATAAATTATACTCCGTCATGGTCATGGTCTGACAGAAAGTCGTATATGATACAACACGACTATATAGAAAGTCGTATATGATACAACACGACTATATAGAAAGTCGTATATGATACAACACGACTATATAGAAAGTCGTATATGATACAATACGACTATATAGAAAGTCGTATATGATACAACACGACTATATAGATAGTCGTATATGATACAATACGATAATATAGATAGTCGGATATGAGACAACACGACTATATCAGATGTCGTCTTTCAAGAGTCGAAACCTGTCGTCTTTCCAATACTCTGTTGACATGGAAGAAATGAATTTGAATTTATTGAAAGCATACTGTATGTACATGGAAGAATATGCAGAAAACCACAAAAAAGTTTCGTCTGTAATGGATTACATGTACAAAAAAATATCGAAAAAGAATACTAGTCTTCATCCGACATCCTCAAAAACCCCGCAATTGTGACAGCCTGATTTTGCTTTCGGATTGGATCGTCGTCAAACTCGCTGTCGATAACCCCGCGAATCATACTCGCAGCAATTATTGGGCGCCACTTTCGTGTAATTGATGACTGATCAAACTCAGGTGGATTGACATTGGAGGCCAAGTGCGCCACGTACATCATGATGAAGACTAGTATTCTTTTGAGTTCTCTTGGCAGGGCGCTTTGGCGATCTGAGTCATCTTCCAGTCGATGCAACGGATGAGTCCCAGTGTGTGTGCCATGACAATGTTCATAAAGTTAGTGAATTTCTCAGCTGCGACCCTGTGATGTGGATACAACTGGGGTTTGCCGGATAGGGGGTTGTAGAAACGCCATACACCAACTGGGAAGTGTACATAGACGAGGCAGAAATGCGAACCAGTGCGGATTGGGAAAAAGGCATAGAACATGTTCCTGTTCAATCCCTTAAGCATCCTCCCAAGTTTTTTTATCAATTTTGTATTATTGCCCCCTTCTATGTATTCCTGCAAAATCGCAATAGAATTCCGAAAATCACGAACTGGAAACGTGAAATTAGCGTTGGTGATGCAGGAAAAACTTACGTTGTCGAATATTTCTTTGAATGCGTGACATCCAAAATAACTGAACGGATACTTCAGCCGTTCTCTGTCATTACGCTCCCGTAATAGACCAAAAAATTCATCTATCACCTGTATAAACCAACAACATAATCAGAAGTTCGCAATATTCAAATGATAATGGACTTTAGGTATAGTCGTGCTAACGACATACACGACTATATCAGATAGTCGAGTACTTTATATACGACTTTATGAATAGTCGAGTATGTTATATACGACTTAAGGTTCAGGCGGTCGAGTATGTATACTTACATTGGTGTTAATTTCTGTTGTTTGCAGAAGGGATACGTAGTCATCATCACATAGTGTTGGGATAGGATAAGCCTTCCTTAGATTGGCTATCCATCCTGATATTTCCCTTCTATCCCGCTCTAACAACACCCCCATGTCGAAGCATAACTCCAAATTACCATAGTTTTCTGGGAGATCAACTGGCAGCTTAGCCTTTTCTGGGGTTTGCAGGACATCAACGTCAACAGCCTGGGATAACGTTAAGCCAGTTGCCTCCTTCACCTCCTCCTCCTTCACCTCCTCCCTTGCCTCATCCTCCTCCTTCTTCTCCTCCTCCTCCTTTGCCAATGAAACCTCGTCCTTCTTCTCCGCCTCCTCCTTTGCCCATTCATCATCCTTGGCCGTTTGGATATCCGACTGCTGTAGGGAAGATATCACCTCATCGATGATAGAGGTTGTTCGTTGGTCGGATAAGGTATCTTCAGAGTCGGCGTTCGGATCTTCTGCCAAATTCTTCCTCGCCCTCTCCTCTGCCATTCTCCGTATATGGTCTTCTTCCCTAAGCCTCTGCAATTCCCTCGAATTGACAGTCCTCATTCTCCTCCTTACCACTACACCAGGGGGGAATCTGTCCCGGCCGTACGTCATCCGGGACTCCTCTTCTGCACGCTCCATGTGTTCCTCAAGTTCTGGTTGGAGCTTCTTCAAAAACATCTTCGCGGCGGCTCTCTTTGTAGCCCGTCGACTCTTATCTTCCGCATCCGCCTGCTTTATGGGAGCTGAAATGACATTTTCAAAATTCGTACTAGTAACAGCAAGAAATATAATATAGTTGTGTAGAGTTCAACACAAAAGAAGGAATAGTCGTGTACAATCCATCACAAAAAATTAGATAGTCGGGTTGAATGCAATACGAAAAATTAGCTAGTCGTGTTGAATGCAATACGAAAAATTAGATAGTCGTGTTCAATGCAAGACGAAAAATACCTAGTCGGGTTGTATGCAACACGAAAGATTAAATAATCGTGTTCCAACTTACCTTTACCCCAGTGCAGAGTTCAACACAAAAGAAGGAATAGTCGTGTACAATCCATCACAAAAAATTAGATAGTCGGGTTGAATGCAATACGAAAAATTAGCTAGTCATGTTGAATGCAAGACGAAAAATACCTAGTCGGGTTGTATGCAACACGAAAGATTAAATAATCGTGTTCCAACTTACCTTTACCCCAGTGCAATGAATCGATGGCTGACTTGTGCGCCAGCTCCTTTCTGCGCATGACCATCGGAGTTTGCTTGACGTGGTCCTTGTCATCGGGCCGCTTCTTTGCCTCCTCGTTGTGATGGACCGATGATGACTTCGTTATCCTCTCCTTCTTCTGTGATTCCTTCGTCTCCTTCTTCGTCTCCTTCTTCAGCTCTTCACTCTTCTCTTCAGCAGGATGGTCAAAGTTGTGACCCTCTAACATCGTTGACGCTGTGGCGGCAGATGCCTTGATACAGTGAAGAACCTCTCCCAGAGGTCCGACGGGCCTTCCCATCTCCTCATACGACGACAGGGCGATCTCAATTAGTGACTGTATGCCCTGGAGCGAACCCTCCAATCGGCCCAGGGCAGTAGACTGAGCAGCCGTCCTCGAGGAAGAGCAGGTAGGTTGTTTAGGATTCCTCTTTCTTTCCGGCCTCTCCGTCTTATGTCGTCGCGGTTGAGGGGCCACTGGGGGAGGCGAAGGAATGAGAGATGCCTCTTTGTCCATGGGGACGATGACATCGACGACGTCTTCCCATACGTCGAGATTATCGAATAGACCCTTCCAGTAGTCGGTCATACGGTGCTTCTTTTGTGCACCCATCTTCACCTCTGTAATTAGGGCCCCACTTCCTGGCCACCTTTTCACCCTCGGACTGGTAGGGCCGAACACAGAATGGAAGATTGTCGTGTGCTCAAAAAACCAAATCTGCATAGTAATCAGATGAAGACATTAGTAAAAGTCGGGGATACAGTCGTGTTGAATTCAAGTCGACTATATATCAAGTCGTATTGTATAATAGTCGACTATAAATAAAGTCGTGTTGCATAATAAACGACATTAATAAAAGACGTGTTGCATAATACACGACACTTAGAGCCTTTCGAAGACTGTACGAACATACAAATACTACATACCTGAAGGACATATGAGGCGCCATTTAGGTATCCACCTCCCAGCCCTTTACTTCTCCCACCCACTAGTCTGCGGGTGTGGGTTATACCAGAAACCAACATCGTATGAATAGCCTCAGCCCAATTGTATGAGCTCATTCTTGGGAGGTCTTCAATATAAGAGTAGAAACAGGGATGCACCGCTCTCGTGCTATGTGGAAACAACACCGTGGAGATGAGGAGGCAGATGATCATCCTCGCCATGTCCTCCTCTGGCATCTTCATTTCGCCCTCGCTAAGCTTGTCAATGATTTCTTCAATATGTGGAATGTCCGGTTTCCTTACGCTGAAGTACTTTTTGAAGAATTCACATTCCGTTCGCCTTGGCACAAAGGGAAGGACCTCAACTCTTTCGCCCTTAGCGGGCAATCCAGTGATAAGAGCAACTTCTTGCTCTGTGAAATGTAGCGTTCTCCCCTTGATATTGAAGACCTTCGCCTCCTCATCCCAATACCTAACCAAATGGTCGATCAGGTTCCGAGAAACAACTACGTCCTCACCTTCAAAAATGACAGAGAACCCAGCTTCTCTGATCAGTTGGCAACATCTTTGGTGACGCCGTAAGATGGCCGCACACTTTTTCATCGCCCCCGGTTGACAATATGTCTTCACCGCCAGTCGCGGATTGCATGTTTTCTTGCCTGATGGGTCCATCGGAGCCTTCCTCTTCCTGCCCCTCTGTTTTCGCTCCCGAGGTGCAACGAAGAATTCCTGATCTTCCTCCTCTTCCGATGGTATTGCCTCCATATACTCATCTTCTTTTGTATCCATCTGCAATGAGATAGGTAGAGTGGTCAGTAGAACAGTCGTGTTGGAAACACAGGCAATCATAATAGTCGTATTGCATCCTACACGACTAACGCTCAAGTCGTATTGCATCCTACACGACTAACGCTCAAGTCGTATTGTATACAATACGACTTTATGCTTCATCTTAAAAATTATAAATCTTCAATTCTTAGCTTCTGGAACTAAAATAAGTAAGGATTTATCTAACTTACCGCGGTTTTAGTGGTGTGTATGTGTGTATTTCCTCGTACGCCCTTTCACACGCTTCCTCGCCGCAAACCGAACCTCAGAATTCACACTCCGCCGGTTGCTCGAAGGCGCGGGGAGCCGCAGGGGAAACTCAAGGGACTTCTTCGTCCCCGAAATCCCAGGAGTTTTACGCGACAAATCGCCGCCCAAACCGCACTGTCCGTCAGTCGTGTCGTCGAAATCCAACAAGGGGCACCGGAGAAATCGACGAACAGGGGGGACGTTAATTGGATCTTCGAACACCTTGGGGGCAGCTGGAATTCGTCGGAGGACTCGCCGGCGGAGTCGCCTCTGGAAATTGCCGGAGAAATCGCCGGAAAGATGGCCGGAAACACTTTCTTTTCGTATACAACTCCAACACGCCCTCTTCGCACAGTCATAACACGATAAATATACAAGAGGGGCATTTTTGGTACTCCAAGTCCAGATTCCAGGTGATATGAGATAACACGGAAAAAACCAGGTCATATGGAAATAACAAACTTGGCGCCAGGTAATATGTAAAAAGCCCGTGGAAACATAGTAAGATGGATTTCCTTTTTCTATGCAATCTGAATGAGATTGAATAAGATTGGTTCTTGCTTTGTTCTTTGGTCATATTGCATTAACTTTTAAATCAACCTATCTTATATACGTAGTAGTTTAATGGATAACCTATATCATCCCGGTCGGAATGGTGACACTTTTAAGAATTCCGAACGCAGAGACTCTTTCTCTCCCTCGCATGCACAAAAGTATGCACACAATAAAGTACTCCCTCCGACCAATGAAGCACACCTGGATTTGAAAAAAAATGGGTCCAACATTACATGGCTATCTCAAGACCAAAAACTCATGGAGAGGGAGAGAAACGCCGTTTTATTTATAAAGGCCTCAGAGTCTAATAAATTTCGCTCATTTTGTAATACATATACGAGCTTCATTGGATGGAGGGAGTACTTCATTAAGATCATTATATGTAGTGTTTTCATCATTATTGTCATTCTTAGTGTATTTTCTTCTGATTTATGTAGATTGCAACTTGAAAACAGCAAAGAGATATCCAGCACCTTCAAGATAAAACTGTGCAAGGGGTCTATATGTGCAATGGGTCCACTCACTACATTCCGCCCTTCAAATTGAATTAGTTTTGAGCTTTAAACTAATAAATTAATAAAACAGTTGATGGGGTCTATATGTAAAATGTGATTACTTTCAATTGAACCTGCATGTTCTCTTATCTTTCATTTAATTTTTCTGTGTTTTCATAGTTTTGGCAAGGAAAGTATATGGAGAAGGCATTATTAAGCAAGCATCTGATAAACACTATTGGGAACTTTGGGATCTTCAGAAACTGAATCCTGAATTTGAACTGAGAAAACAGCAATTAGAGAAATTACATCAGGTATGCGAATCACTTTTGTTTAATCCTTTTGTATAGACATTTTTCATTGCTGATATTTCTTTATTACTCTGTTCCAGAACCTTTCAGTATAACCTACTCACTTCTCAAACGTACTGTTTATAAATTATTGATTAATTGAACTGTGACATAAGTCAATCACCTCTTGTATGATTGATCCATATCATAGTTTCCCCCCTCGACATGTACAATAATAATGTACAACTGAAACGTATCTTACACTGGAATTTTTGTGTGCAGGTGGTTTTGTAGCATTTGCAAGCAGACCAGGTGGCGGTGGCTTCTCTGCATTTGGAGGAAGCAATTCAATGGCCACTGGGATGTCAGAAAGATATACCCAGATTAGGAAATTGTGAAATTAGATTTACACAAGAGAAGCAACAATCTTAACACTAATCAGCGGCGAATTTGCTCGTCAGAAATTTTATATACGGAGATATTGTTTATATTATTATTATTATTATTATTATTATTTTATATGGTTGTATGATGTATATTTTTTGGTCTTCCAACATTAATGTTGTGTCTTTGGCTCATAATTAACTGCGGTTAAATCTCAATTTGTAAAAGATATATATGCAGTGATTGGGGGAGTTGCCAGTGGAATGGTGACTTTTGTTAATTTGTGAGTTCTGTTTTCACTGATGATGAAAATGAAGCAAACAACAGTATCTTGAATTTAAATTTTGAATTAGATCAAAGAAAAAAAAAAAATTGAACCGTAAGCACATTAGTTTGCTTGCGGATAGTGTTAATACTTCTGAGTCTCTCTCCCTGATTCCCTCATGAGCCTGTGCACGTGCACAAACATAAAAAGGTAGAGCTCAAATTAGACGAATAGAGCATGTCTGTTTTGGCTACTTGTTTTTTATTGGCAAAACATGGCTAAAAATCTACGTTAATTTTGCCTAAATGTTCGAGGTGGTGGCCTTTTTGGGGGGCAATGGGGAATGTGAACGAGAAAATCGTGGTTGGGCAAACGTCTGTGGCTTAGAGAAGAAATGAAATTAATTGCTTTTGTTCTCATGTATAAAGAATGCGGTCAGCCCTTTTGCAAGTTGGTTTCAAGTTTGAAACCATTACATAAATACGACATTTGGTCTTCTAAACTAATGACTCATCTTGCATGTTATTTGTTCAGAAAAGATTGCATGAAAGAGTCGTTTGATAATTTGCATCGAAGAGATTATTAATGTATTGTCAAGAAAAGAAGATACTATGATTATATGATTATATGTTCATTGGAGAAATATAAACTTCCATCCAAGAGATTATTACTATATCTCTCGATGGTGACAGACCGGAACTAGGGCCGAATAGAGGTATTCGGTTTCGGTTCCGAACTGACTACTGAGAATTTAAGAAAAAATACTTTTTTCCTCCGTCGGTTGACAGAGACGCCGTGGCGGCAACAACCGACCGCCAACGGTAGAGGGAGATCGGTGAGAGAAGAGATAGTCGGAGAAAATGGAGAATTATAGCCTAGATCGGTAGGTTACAAACTTACTATCTTACTCAAATGCATATACCCATTTTTCTGTAGGAATGTTGGAAGATGGAGAATTCCATTTTTTCTCTAGATCTGTATGTTAATAAATGCAGATCTGGGGTGGTCCGCCAGTAGTTGCTTTGCTGACTGCTTTGCAGTTGCAAATTGTAACAGTATTTAAACAGCTCCCTAGTAAATATAAAGCAAAATCCGACCCAAAACAAGAAAGCCAGCCGCTTTCTTATAAATCCGGTTCTTTGTTTACTTCTAAATCTTTCCCCTAATGCCCGAGCTTTTTACATATGACCTGGCGCCAAACACCGGTTTGTCATATTACCCGGAATCCTTTTCTTCCTTCCATATGACTCAGAAAGTACCCAAAATGCCCTTAAGTTTAGGTATAAGGCACCCACACTTTGGTTTTCCATATTACCCGGAAAGGGAGCGACTACCCAGAGAAGCTGCCGGTAGTCGGAGAAGAAGGCGTTCCGTCCGGCCGCTCCGCCCATATCATCGCCGGCGCCGGCGTCGTCGAAGTCCGAAAAGGTCATCTTCGCGGCAACAAGCGGGAAAAGGAGCGGGAAAGATCGGGTATTGGAAAACAACTTCAACGGAGGCAAGGCACATCGAAAAACTGGTAGGTGAAGTTAAAATACGACGATTTATATCTTGAAAGTTGGTTCCAGAGAAGAAAGTTGAAAACGTAGCAAGTTTTCAACTGTTGTTACAGTCGTGTCGTCGACAACACGACTGTAACCATAGTCGTGTTTGATGAAACACGACTCATATACGATGCACTCATATACGGTTTTCAATATATCGTGTCTCACGGATTTGTAACTTATGTCGGGTTTTTAATGGCAGGTACGGATGGAGAAGATAGTTCTTTGTTTACACTACGATGGAGTTTTGACGGATTCTAGTAAGTACGTGGGCGGGATACGGAAGCTCCTGCCTATAGATACACGAGTAAAGTACCTGGAACTGTTGCAGCTAGTCGAAGAAAGATTACCGCTTAAGTCTACACCTGGTACATTAACTTTGTCATATCATGTTGAATCTGAAGAATACACATTTCTCCTTGAAGACGATAAAGACGTAGAGTCAATATTTATACTTCACAAGAGCAAGCAAGGCACAAATGGACTATGATTGATTGAATTTTCTACTATTTTACTCGCAATCGCACGAGACTCAGTATAGTCTAGTGGTAACGAGGTCGAACCCAAAGGACTTGGACTGATTCAACTTAACTCTAATGAAAGATTTGATTTTTTATGAAACTAGTTATAACAGAATGAAAAGTTCTAATTAAACAAAGCAATGAAATTTATGTGAAAATAATATGATGAGAAATATACTAAGACTTCGAATCCACCCAAACCAAATAGCTATCCTCTCCGTTAAACCCGTACAATTCCAAGTGATCAATTACCCGTGCCCCTCTCGAAGTCACGAATAATCGTAATGTGTGCAGCCCTCTCGAACATGCAACTAAACAATTAAATCTAACTTAATTAATCTCCCTTTCTCGAGCAAAGATCAATCATAAAAATGCAATTTTTATTCAAATAACACCTTGGAATTCGCTAAGATCTCTCGAACATTAACAAACCCTTAACTAACAATTACTCTACCCTCTCTCGAGCAACAGAATAATCATAGCAAATTATTAAGCATATGGAATAAAAATCACAACTTTAGAATTGCAAATAAGTATTGAGAGTCAAACAATCAGCAGGGCTTCATCTAATCTTAGTACAATGAAATTTAGCTAGACATGAAAATAAGGGAAGAAAAAGCCTGATTCATCATCGGATTATCGAAAATACTGTTCATCGAAGTACTGTAGCACTGTTCACTATTCATCATCTTCTCCGGCGAACTCGCGTACTGTAGCAGTTGCAAATCAGTACTGTAGCAACTTCAAATCCGACCCAAAATCACTGCTTTCTCCCGGCGTTCGACTCCTCCTCCTTCCTTCTCTTCTTCCGGCAAAAGTCCCGACGAAATCCGGCCAAAATCCCGACGAGAAAGACTGTATTTTTCCTCTGGTTTTCTTTTGCCGGTCGCTCTGTTTTTTCGCTCTTTCTGTCCTGCGGCTCTCTTGCTCGAGTTTCTCTGTCTTTTTTTTTTGTCGGCTCTCTTGCTCGAGTTCCTCTTATACAGACCCACAGTCTCATGAAAATAGCAAATGGGACCTTCCCAATCGAGCGATTTTGCATCGTGATTTCATTTATTTTGATCAATTGAAGCTTCCCGATTCGGCTTTGTCGCGTGCGATTTGGAAATTTCCAAAATCAGAGCCTTCCTTCTGTCGCTCTATTTTTTTTTGCCGTTTCTGCCCTCGTCGATGGCCTCCTCACTGCTGTTGAACCGCCGGTGGCCCTCCTCAGCCGTCGCCGTGCCCGTGGCCGCCTCAGCTCTGCCGCCTGTTGTCTTCCTCAGTCGAGCCCAGATCCTCTGCCCACTCGCCGACAGAGCTCGAGCTCTGCAATCTTTGCCGCCTCGCCCAGCTCCGGCGCCGTCGTCGTCATCGAGACCCGCCGCCTCCGCCGCAAGACCCACCGTCCGCCGCCTCAGGCTTTTCCGGCGAACTCTTCAAGAACAGAGCATCGCTCTGTTCTGAAACAGGCGAAGCCCGAGCGCATGAACTTCGGCTCGGGCCGGGTTTTCCTATTTATTTTCTTTTTTTTTTTTAACTGAACCGGTTCAAATTTCTTTTCTTTCTTTTTTTTTCTTTTTCTTCTTTATAACCCGTTGTACTGCTCTCGTTCATCGGATCTCATCTTGACGGTTCTTCTCTTTAATCGTGTCTCTTTCGCGCGCGATATTTCAAATGATCATAACTTTTTGCTCAGAACTCCGAATTGCGAACAGTCAGTGGCGTTGGAAAGCTGACTTCGTGTACTTTAAAATGAAGCTTAAATCAGTCTCATTAGAGATATGCAATCGAAGTTGTAAATATTCAATCATTAGAGTCGTGTTTTATCCCATTTCTGCGTTTTGCTCTTGTTTCCTACAAAAACCAAAAACTATATTAAAGTAACAATAATTCTAAACAAACACTAGCAGAAACATAAGTTTAGGAGATAATAAAATGCATATTTCATGTACAGATCAGACTACTCCGCCTGTACGTGGAGTGGACTTCTACGGGCAATAACACCGAGACATCGACTCTCAATAAGGAAATAAATGCCAATGCGAATAACAGCCCGGCCGAGAGGCTACCAGAGGCAGAAGTGATGTCGGGCAGTAACACACCGCCGGAGAGGCTACCAGAGGCACAAGTAATGCCGGGCAGTAACACACCGCCGGAGAGGCTACCAGAGGCACAAGTGATGCCGGGCAGTAACACACCGCCGGAGAGGCCGTCCAGCCCGGGCAATAAGACACCCGCATCAGCAGTCGAAGGAGGAAGAGATGGGGACTATGCGAGGTGAGAATTCTAAGGCGCGGATACAAGCAACTCGTGTGCTATTATAGTCGACTACAATAGTACACGACTAAAAGGGTTATCGTGCCGTATTGAACACGACTATATACTTGTCGTGTTGAATCGTAGACGACTATAAATCAATTCGTGTTGCATAAAACAATACCTCATAGTACACGACTAAAAGGGTTATCGTGCCGTATTGAACACGACTATATACCTAGTCGTGTTGAATCGTAGACGACTATAAGTCAATTCGTGTTGCATAAAACAATACCTCATAGTACGTGCAATCGTTTTGTCAAGTCCATTCATACATGTTTTTGCCCGCAGTTTCGGAGATGGAGAAGGTGAAGATGAAGAAGAAGATGACGATGAAGATTCCAGTCTAGATGAAGAAGAATTGTTGGATGAAGATGAATTACCGTGGTCTGCAGATGAGTGGGATGAGCCTCTTACAGTACCACATTTCAGCCAACCATATCACACGCGAACATCAACCTCTAGAGGTCCAACGGCAAGAGACACATCTAAAGGGAAATCTGTCGCGTCGGAGGACGATGACTATCTCAATATTGAGGGTGATGGTGGTTGGGATTGGGGTACCTATTCTGCAGAGGCCGGTCCTTCAAAACATTGTGAAGAGGAGACGATGTTGACCGGAAGTTTGCAAGCAGAAGACTACGAGGCACAACTTACCTTAGGGGCTAGATTCGAAAGCGTCAAGCAGTTCAAAATTGTTCTAACTGATCTGGCAATCAAGAGGAAATTCATGTTCAAAGTAGCGGATGAGAGCAAGGACACATTCGCTGCAAGTTGCAAGGTTTCGGGGTGCAAGTGGTACATACGAGCGTCGAGCAGACTTGATGGAGTCAGCGTAACAAGGAGGGAAGAACGGCATACATGTGACACTTCTCTAAGTTCGAAAGATCATCCATTGGCTTCTCACCTCTGGATCGCGAGGAAGTGTCATGGCCTCCATAAGGATTCAAACTCTATAAAAATCTCAAATATCCAACAATACATTGAGAAGCATTGGGGCGTCACCGTCAACTATAAAAGGGCATGGAGGGTGAAAGAGGAATTGATCCGATTGATCGATGGCAACCCTGAAGACGCTTATCGTACTTTGCCACAATACGGAAGGGAATTAGAGCAGTCTAACGCAGGTACACATGTGGTCATCGAAAGATCAGCTGATATACCTGATATCCCAATTGAGTTAGCCGGCTACGACTTCAGACGTGTGTTTTGGATGTTCGGCCCGGTTGCAAGAGCATTCCGAAGAACACTGAGACCGTTGCTCACGCTTGATGGAACATTCCTAAAAGGAAAGTACCCTGGAGTATTATTGGTTGCTACAGCAATCGACGGCAATCAACAATTAATGTGTCTTGCATATGCAATTGTGGATAAAGAGAATATCAAAACGTGGTAAGTTTAGAACCAGGAAAGACGACTGTATGAGTAGTCGTGTTAGGCACGACACGACTGGGCACACAGTCGTGTAATCGACAACACGACTACTCATCTAGTCGTCCTTTGCTTATAGACGACCTTGTAACAACCTGAAGCATTCTATGTTTAATATGTTTGTCTCTCACTTGTACAGGACGTGGTTCCTCACCTTACTTAAATGTTTTCTCTTTACGGACCCCCCGGCATCCCTGGACACTATTGTCTCTGATAGACAGAAGGGCCTTCTGAGAGCGGTCGCCGATGTCTTTCCCGAGGCTCACCATGGGTTTTGCCTCCGGCATATGGCCGCAAATATGCTTAATACTTGGAAGGATAAGTACCTGAAGGAACTCCTATTCCGAGTTGCAAAAGGCTTCAGGAGACCAGAATTCGACGCTACGATGGAGAAGATGAAGGAACACAATGAGGCGGCCTGGAAATATGTTGACAATATTCCGAAAACACATTGGGCGAACGTCGAATATCCGGATAAAAGGTACGGCACTCTCACGTCGAACGCGTCAGAAAGTGTAAATAATATGCTTCTAAAGGCAAGGTTTTGGCCAATAACTCGGTTGATCGAGCAAACGCGGGCGACCACAAGCGTCCATTTTCAGAGACGCCGAATAGAGGCAGACGGCCTACCGACTCCGTTAACAAAATATGCACAGAATCATATCAATCAGATGAGGAATCAGAGTGCTGGAACAGTTCGAGTTCAACCGCTATCATTACGGCAGTTTGAAGTGACATCTTTATACCATGTGGTAAGCATAAATTTGTTTTCTGTAAGAGACGCCTATAACAAAGTCGTGTCGTCGAAGACACGACTAGCCATACAGTCGTGTCTTCGACGACACGACTGTATTGTCGAATACACTAATGTTGTTCATGTTTTCGCATCAGGATGTTGTGGACCTTACGAATAGAACATGCACATGCGGCTTCTTCCAGAGCATGGGACTTCCGTGCAAGCACACCATGGCATGTATTGATGAGAGGAGTCTGGAAGCGGTAGAATATTGTGAGAAGTGGTACTGCGCAAGTACGTACCGCACCACGTACGAAGAAGTAGTGTTCCCTACTTTAGACAGAAGTCAGTGGGGAAATTACGGCGTATTATTTAAATGCGAACCGCCAAGGCTTGAAGCTCCAAAGAAGGGCAGGAGAAAGACAAAAAGAATTGAGTCACAGCCCGATCCACCTGCAAGGCCACATGCGAAATGTGGGAATTGTCGTGAAGTTGGTCACAACCGTACAAAGTGCACAAAAAGCCCCGTTCCGAAAGAACATCGGACGCGCAGGAAACGAAAACTTCCGCAACAAGGCAAACTGTCTACGAACGAGACAGCGGATGTACGCCGCTCCGGCTTACCTCAGCCCCCACCATTCTTCACTTAGGATGTAGTCAAAGTCTTGTATAGCGCAGAAGGCCTACCCAAATTAACATCTCTACTGTCGTGTATTGTGAAACACGACTACATATAACGTCGTGTTGAATCAGAGACGATTATATACGTAGTCGTGTTGTTCCAGAGACGATTATATGCGTAGTCGTTTTCCATCATAGACGATTATATGAAACTAACCTGTTGTATCAAGGCCGTATTCACATTCATGATAGCGATATTTTGTCTACATCTGGTATGAGTCAAATATGTGAACTTTGTACAGTGAAAGAGTACGGCCGGAAGCCGTACATATGGTATTTACAGGAAATGAACTTTGTACATTAAAAGAATGTGAATAAAATGAATTTGAAGTTATTCTTTATCCGGAAGCCGCAAAAAACCCGCAACTGTGACAGCATCTTTTGTGCCTTGTCCGGAATCGTCGTCAAACTCGCTGTTAATAAGCCCCCGAATCAAGGTTGAAGCGATGACTGGTCGCCACAGTCGTGTGATTGTGGATTGGTCAAACTCCGGGGGGTTCACATTGGACGCCAAATGCGCGACGTACATCATGATGAAGATGCCACAGTCTTTCGAATTTTGTTGCCACGGCGCTTTGGTTATCTGAGTCATCTTCCAGTCTAGCAAACCAAACCACCCCAGCTTGCCTGCCATAACGACGTTCATGAACTGCGTGAATTTGTCAGCAGCTTTTCTGTGATGCGGATATAATTGGGATCTGCCAGACAGTGGGTTGTAGAAGCGCCATACACAGTGCGGGAAATGGACATACACGAAGCAGAAGTGGGAGCCGGTGCGGATTGGGAAAAATGCGTAGAACATGTTCCTATTCAAGCCGTCCAGCATCCTCCCGAGCTTTTTAACCAATTTGGCATTATTTCCCCCTTCCTGGTGCTCCTGCGAAAGCGAAAGAGATTTAGACAACGATCTAATAATATCATAATTATTTACTTATCACTCCTTCTGCAGGGAACACTTACGTTATCGAATATCTCTTTGAATGCGTGGCAACCAAAAAATGCCCACGGATATTTCATCGGGTTTCTCTCGTTGCGCTGGCTCAACAGACTTAAAAAAGCATCTATAACCTACAGAAAACATATTGAGGAGTCATTACACTTCGGTAAGGCAACATGCAACTTCCAATTAAAAGTCGATTATTCTATATATACGATCTGCATAGTAGTCGTGTCCTCGATAGACACGACTATGCGTATAGTCGTGTATTCCATAGACACGACTACGCGCAAAGTCGTGTCTTCGAATACCGACTTTATGTCTACAAAAAGATATGAGGAGCATAGGTTTACTTACATTGGTGTTTATTTCTGTTGTTTGTAGGAGGGATAAATAGTCGTCATCACATAGCGTTGGGATTGGATAAGCCTTCCTCGGATTGGCCATCCATCCATCTATTGCCACTCTATCCCGCTCTAACAGTACCCCCTTGTCGAAGCATAACTCCGAATCGGCATAGTGGTCGGGGAGAGCAATTACAGACTTAGACTTCTGAGGGGTTAGGAGGACATCGACGTCAACCGGCTGTGATGCGGTTAAGCCAGTGCCCTCGGCGACCTCCTCCTCCTCCCTCGCCTTCTCCTCAGCCTCCTCTTCCTTCAACTCCTCCGTCTTCTCCTCCTCCATCGCCTCTTCGTCTGCTTGCACCTCCTCCTCCTTCCCCTCCCCCTCCTTCGTCTCTTTGTCCAGAACATCCGCCTTCACCTCCTCCTCTTCGACATCCCCGCCCTTCACATCCTCCTTCACCTCCTCCTTCACGGTTTCGATATCCGACTGCCGTATGGAAGAGATGACCTCATCGATGATAGAGATCGCCTCTCTATCGGATATGGTTTGTTCGGAGTCGGCTTTCGGCTGAGGGGACCTATTTCTTCTTTTCTGCTCCTCCGCCATTCTCCGTATATGGTCCTCTTCTCTAATCCTCTGCTCCTCCTTCGAGCCGACAGTCCTGAAGCGCTTCCTTATCACTACACCAGGGGGGAATATGTCCCGGCCGTACGTCGGATGGGACTCGACTTCTGCACGCTCCATATCTTCCTTGAATTCTGGTTGGAGCTTCTTCAAAAACATCTTGGCAGAGGATCTCTTCGCAGCCCGTTCCATCTTGTCTTCCTCAACCGCGCGTTTGATGGGAGCTGAAATGACATTTTACTTCTTCATGTCAGTAGTAGCAGCACGATAAAAAACATAGTCGTGTTATATAGAACACGATAAACCACATAGTCGTGTACAATGAAACACGACAAATATAGTAGTCGTGTATAATGGGGCACGAAAAAATAAATCACCGTCTACAACTTACCTTTACCCCATTTCGTCGAATCCAGATGTGACTTCCTTGCCAGCTCCTTCGTCCGCATACCGATAGGAGTGTTCTTATTATGCTCCTTTTGAAGGGGCCGCTTCTTTGGGTCCATCTGATGCACTGATGACGATTGTGGCCCCATTTGGGGCCGCTTCTTCGGCTCCATCTGATGCACCGATGACTTCTTTCTCTCCATTTCGGGGCGCTTCTTCGGCTCATTCGTCGGCTCGTCAGTCATCTCCTCCTTCGGATGCTCGAAGATCTGACCTTCTAACAGCATTGACGCTGAGGCGGCAGAGGACTTCATAGAGTGGAGAATCTCTCGCAGAGGTCCCACTCTCCTTCCCATCTCCTCATAGGAAGACAGAGCCATCTCTATTAGTGACTGTATGCCCTGAAGGGCACCCTCCAATCGGCCCATTGCAGTTGCAGTCGACTGGGTAGCCTTTCTCGAGGAAGTGGAGGCAGGTTGGTTGGGAGTCGTCTTCATTTCCGGCCTCTGCGGCCTCTGCCGTCGTGGAGGATGGGCCCCTGAGGTTGACGAAGCAAGGAGATATGCCTCTCCGGCCATGGGGCTGATTACGTCGACGAGTTCCTCCCCTATTTGAAGATTGTGGAACACTCCCGTCCAATAGTCGGCCATGCGGTGCTTCTTCTGTGCACCTTTCTTCACCTCTGTAATGAGGGCCCCACTTCCTGGCCATCTTTTCGCCCGTGGGCTGGTAGGGCCCATGACAGGATGGAAGATTGTCGTGTGCTCAAAAAACCAAATCTGCAAATTAAACAGTTGAAAACATTATAACAATGCGCGGTTGCCTTAGTCGACTATAAGTTCAACACGAATTGAACTATGGTCGTGTCCTAAAAAACACGACTATATACCTAGTCGTGTTTCATTATACACGACTATAAATATAGTCGTGTTCTATAATACATGACTATATATATAGTGGTATTGTATAAGACTTTTTCCCGATCGAAGACTATGAATGCTACATACCTGAAGGATATATGCGGCGCCATTTAGGCATCCACCACCCAGGCACTCTCCTTGCGATCTCGCTCCCACTAGGCGGCTGGTATGGGTTATACCAGAAACTAACATCTTATGTATAGCCCCAGCCCAATTGTATGACCTCAATCTTGGGAGGTCGTCAATGTAACGGTACAAAGAGGGATGAACCGCTCTAGTGCTGTGTGGAAACAACACCGTGGAGAAGAGGAGGCAGATGATCATCCTCGCAATGTCCTCCTCTTCCATCTTCAGTTCGCCCGCGCTAAGCTTGTCTATCATTTCCTCAATGTGTGGAATGTCTGCTCTCCTCGCGGCGAAGTACTTTCTGAAGAATTGACCTTCCGATCGGCGTGTCAAAGAGGGGAGGACCTCAACTCTGTCGCCCTTTGCGGGCAATCCGGTGATAAGGGCAACATCTTCCTCTGTGAAATGTAGCGTCCTACCCTTGATATTGAAAACCTTCGCCGACTCATCCCAGTACCTGACCAAATGGTCGAGGAGGTTCTGAGATACAACAACGTCCTCACCTTCAAAAATGACAGCGAAACCAGCCTCGTTCATCACTTGGGCACATCTTTGGTGACGCTGTAGGAGGGCCGCACACTTTTTCATCGCCCCCGGTTGACAAGACGTCTTCAGCGCCGGTCGCGCATTATATGTTCTCTTCTCTGGTCGGTCCATCGGAGCCTTCCTTTTCCTGCCCCTCTGATTTCGCTGCCGAGGTGCGAAGACAAAATCATGATCCTCCTCCTCTTCCGGTGGTATTTCCTCCATAGACTCATCTCTTTTTTTTATCCATCTGCAAGGAGTGAGGTATAGTGGTCAGTACAAAAGTGTCCTCGGTGCAACACGAAAATATAAAAGTCGTGTCGTCGCGGACACGACTAAATACACAGTCGTGTCTACTCTAGACACGACTTTATAGTTCATAGTAAAAATTAAAAATTCAAATGTCCGACCTTATGAAACTAAAATCAGGTAGGATAGTTGTAACTTACCGTAGTTTAGTCGTCTGTATGTCTGTATTTCCTCGCAGGTGCCTTCACAGTCTTCCTCGCCGTGCACCGAAGCTCAATCCGGTCAATCCGCCTGTTGCATGCAGGCGGAGGGAGCCGCGGGGGTCTTCTCAAGGTTGAAGATCAGAAATCCCGACGGATGCGCTTCAAATCGCCGCCTTTGTCCACTCTCCCTCAGTCGTGTCGTCGAAATCCAGCAGGGGGGCAGCTCGATATCGAGATGGGGGACGCGAATAGGCTCGAACTTGTAACATCCGAAAAATTAGTAAGTATCTTAAAACTGAAATTGGACCCTCTTAATGATTGATTTGACCGTGTGGTTCTTTGTTTAAATTAAAGTTGGTGAGAAGAACTTTCCAACGACACCAATTTTGTGTGATTTGGAGTTCGGAGTAAAAAGATATGGGAAATTGAATAAACTCGATCGATCGCGCTGAAAACGATCGATCGGCTTATGGAAAACGATCGATCGGCTTCGATCGGCTACGATCGGCGCCATCGCGCAGTTTGTAAACAGCGCAGGACGATCGATCGCCGTATTGCACGATCGATCGCCAGTTGCGGTTTGGCGAATCCTAACCTAATTTTGAGGCGGATTTGATTGGGAAAGATGCCATATCCTAACTAGACTTGTATTGCACGTTCCTAGGGTGATTTAGGGACTCTCCCATTGGTGGAAAGTGCCCAAGATATGGTAGAATTGATTGGGCAAAGATCTTCTAAAAACTCTATATAAACCCATAGAGTCTAGGCTTGTGCTTTTTGAAAACTAAACCCTAGAACGTCCAGAGGCTTTCCCCTCTCCTTCCCACGTTCATCCCTCTCTTAGAAGACCTCTTCTAGTGGGAATTGCTCAAGAGCTTGGATCGGGAAGCTTTGAAGGAAGCGGAGGAGACGAACATCGCGTAGAAAGGCGACGTCTTTTGGTGATAAAGAGTAGGATGGTTTTTCCCTCTCTTCTTATTCTTTTCTCACATTATATGATGAGTGTTCTTACTGATTTCCTTGGAGTATTGCTTTGAATCTTGCGGGATTAATGACTTATGTCTTGTTTTCCATGTGTATTGCGATACATGCATATATGCCTTCATGCTTCATGTCTAGATGGTAAATCAGATCAAAGTTGGATGCTTTATAAATTTTACAGAAGATAAAAGTTCTGATATTGCTTTGATTATGATGTCTAATGATTGAGTCTCATGCCTTAATGATCGTTTTGCTTAAATTGACTTAATTGAAAGATATTATGGTCTAAGGTTGTGTTATATGGGGAGAAACATGATAAAAAGGGAATCTTTTGGTAATTCTAGTTAATTCCAGGATCTGTAATTGATCTAGGAGGGGAGTACTATCATCTATCATGAGTATATTATCATCTATAAGTGGTTCGGAATAAGAATATTAAAGCTTAATCATGTGTTTCACTTTCGGCCAGAACTGTTTCTGCACGGACAGTCGACAGTAAATAATTCATAACTAATTCATATGATATCAGAAAAATATAAAACCGGTGGGGTTAGAAACTAGACCCACAAGGGTATTCTCAGTAAAAATTTCAGAAGATAACCTTAACTGTACAGTGTCTGGGAGCCGCCGGAAGGGGACTGTTGTGCATAAGACAGTGAGCAGAATCTAAGTGAAAATACTATGTACTTAAGTAAAACCACTTAATAAGATGTGAAGATGATATGACGTGCTAGTAACTAATACTAGACTATATCCTTATGATTATCACAGTAAGGTTGGGTTATGGTTAATATGATAGATGGGTGATACCTATGTTAAGAAAACCGTAATCGTGTATCTGAAGATAAAGCGTTTGTGTCGATTTGAGGTTCCATTTGGAATCCAAATCATCTAGGACTCATTAATACCTTGTCTCTGATTTATATATTTCAATAAGACCTATATGAATTTCCATCTAGGGCTGAGCATGAACGTATGTATGGATTGTGTTATTCTCTTTGTGTGACAATCCTACTTATACTCCGTATGTGAGTCTGTTCCGGTGATTGTTACCTTATGTGGTTAGAGCGTTGCGGCCTCTATTTCTTTGAATTATTATTCATCATGATTATTTGATTGACTCCTCCACTAGAGGTCTTTAGTCTTTAGGGAAATCTTTAGTCTTTCATACAAAGTTAATAGTACAGCAGAATCATATAGTAATGCATTTATACATTTTGAATAAAAATAACACAAGAGAATAAAGTCTTTCTACATTCTGAGTAAACAACACATCCACAGAATGAAAGAGAATATATATATATATATATATATATATATATTCTGAGTCTTTCAATGAAATGAAAGAGAAGCAAGTGTGGACTATTTAGTTAAAATAGTACCAAACCATACGATGTAAAACAGGAATTTTAGAGTACACGGGTGAAAACTAAAATTTAAAAGTAGGAGTAGCTACAAACCTCTTTTTTCTTTCTTTTTCCTGAGTACCAGTAGGTAGATATCTACAACAGCATCAAAGTGCAACCTTTAAATACGAATCCCTCTACATTACAATTTACAATTGAGAGAGGAAAGGAAAAATTGTGCAGGTGCTGCTAGACTCAAACATAAAAGAGAGTTAATTATGTGCTTTAGGAAGAGTGGAAAGGAGAAACTACTTACTTGATGCAAAGTTGTTCTTCACTTGTGATCTTGAATTATCTCAGAATTAATTTTAATGCGAGGGATGTGGGCAATCTTCGACCATTGCTTCCCTCCCTTATTGCAACTTTCTTCTAAAAGGGGACAATCAGAGATTCTCAGTTCCCTCAATTTTTTCAAGGAGCTCATGATCTCCTCTGGAAGGGACGTCAACTTCGACCAGGAATAAATACTCAGAGTTTGCAGCTCAGTGAATCTAATTAGATTATGGGGGAGCTCTATGACATCATCATCAGGACCAATTGTCAAATAGTTAAGCATCGGGAGGCTGGGTAATGTACTGAGTATCCTTGCTGGCCAAAATCTAAGGGTTTGAATGCTCGGCGGGATGGATTCTAATCCACATCTCAAGTTGAGGCAGTTGCGAAGCGCCACTTCTTTGAGTGCTTGAGAAAAAATGGGGGGTAATGCTTTTAGCTTCTGACAAGATTCGATTTCCAATGAACGAAGACAGGGCATCATCATCTGGGTCACTCCTCCTAGTGTAGTAGTAGTCGGCGGCAATGATGACGACGTATCCCACTCCTCCCAGTTCAGCAAAGAAGAAAAACTCAGGTACTCTAGTTTAGGAAACCACCAGCCATTCTTGTTGGAGGACCCAAAGAACTCACAGCCCACTTTTCTCACATTTGGCATGCCACTTATGTAAAGGCTTCGAAGCTGTGGCAAGTTGCCCAAAGCCGGTAATTCAATACAGTTTTCACAGTCAGAAAGTCTGACATGGTCTAGACTGGAGAAAGTGGGCTCTCCCACCCAGCCTGGGAATTTTAAACCTCGATAAGGCCAAATTTCTAGCTCTCGAAGGCTAGGAGGGGGCCGGAGAGCTTCTAGGACACCCTCGGCTCTACTCGGCTCTTCTTGTTCCTCTCCTAATGAACTCGGCTTTTCTTGTTCACCACTCCACCGTAGCCCTAGTTTATGAAGGGACGTTTTATCCTCAAGCTTCGCATTGACAGCCTCCTCTCTGCTTCCTAGCTCCAGGTTTTCTATGACAAGCCTCCCTCGGATGCGGTTGAGATGTCTCAACTCACTAAGGTTGCATTGCCCTTCTGTCAATATGAATTTGCCCAACTGCTCCAGGGAAGTTAATCTCCCTATTCCTGCTGGGAAAGTTTTCAATTCAAATGTTCCATCAATTCCGAGTCGTTTCAAGCTGGTTATTTTGTCGATTCCACTGGGTAATTCACAGAGCCTCCGACAATAATTTAGATCTAAGACTTGCAGATGACATAGGTCAGCTATAGAGTCTGGTAATTTCTCTATCGATGTGCTCTCCAAATGGAGATGTCTCAACTGGCATAACTTCCCAACTGATTCTGGAAGTTGTTTTAATGTTGTATCGGACAAGTTCAGATATCTTAGATTCCACAATTTCATCACCGCCTCTGGCAATGCCTCAGTCGCTGACCCAGACAAGTTGAGATATCTTAGATGAACCAATTTACCAATTGATTCGAGAAATTTCATAGGGATTACCAATTGGTTGAAAGGGGATGCCCGAGAAAAGGTCAACGCTCTCATGCATCGTAGTTGTTTAAGTAGGCGATTAGAGACATGAAAATCTTCCGCAAGAACGACATCCTTCATGAAAAGAGTGCGTAGATTTTCAAAAGCAATTAAAGAAGTTTGGTCAACATTTTGGTCAATCCATGCGCAATGACGAACTTTACTACTATCGAACTTTGAATTATCTTCTGACACAGCATTTAAAGCAAATTCTCCATTTGCCACAAACAGTGCAAGATCATGGACCATATCATGCATCTTGCACATAATAATGTTTCCAAGCTCATCACTCACTGGCTCCTGAAAGAGTGAACGTTGTAGTAGCTCCTCAAAATACCCTTCACTTATGTCCTCAATTTCCTTGTCTCCATCACGTGTGACATAACCTTGAGCCACCCACAAATTCACTAATACTTTCTTTCTTAGTATAAAGTCTTTCGGAAATAGAGAGCAATACCGAAAGCATCGCTTTAGTGGCGGGGGTAAATGATAATAGCTTATCGATAAAGCGGGTAGAACTCCTTCTTTATGTGAACGCCAGATTTCATCCGCAAGGGCATTTTCCCACTCTCTCTTACTTGCAGCCCTCAAAGCACCCGCGACAGTTTTTATAGCTAAAGGCAACCCTTTGCATTTTGCCACAATTTCTTCCCCTATAGGTATCAATCCTGAATACTCACTTTCATCTCTTCCTTCAAAGGCAACCTTCCTAAAAATTGACCAGCATTCCTCAGAGGACAAAGGGTCTAATTTGTGCACACACTTCCTAGCCATAACTTCTGCAACCTTTTCATTGCGGGTAGTGACTATTATCCTACTCCCTTTCGCCTCACATTTCTTAAGAATATTTCCAAGTGTTTCCCATTTTGCATAGTCGTCATTCCATACATCATCGAGAACAAGAAGAAATCTCTTATTTGTTAGGTTATCCCACAAATGTTTTTGTAAGGCCTCTAACCCTGTCGCAGTAGGAGGTTCCTTCTTAATTGCCTCAAGAATCTTCTTAAGTATATTCTTTGCATCAAACTCATCAGAAACACACACCCAAATCAGTTCCTGAAAGTGGTGCCTTACTTCATCTTCATTAAACAATAATTGGGCAAGGGTTGTCTTTCCACAACCCCCCATTCCAACTATTGATATGACAGGAATCTCTAATGGCTCAGAAGTGCCTTCATTGATTAGCCATCTTGTAATCTTGTTTTTTTCAACGTCTCTGCCAAACACCTCTGAATTAACTACACAAGATGATGTCTCCCTAGAACTGCCCACCTCAGGCTTTGCAGCATTTTGTTGAAAATTGAGCCTATTTTTATCTTTCGCAATTTGATCTAATTTTTCATTTATTTTCTTCAATCTCTTGCCAATATTATGGCGCAAAAAAAGTTGCAGAAAACAAGTGCATTGGGATAAGAAATTCCATACCGAATTGCCAGATTCAATGTTGTTGATGCTGAGCTGGTGGGACTTTGCCTTCCACTCACCAAGCACGTCATCCACTTCATATTCTATATATTTGAGCTGAGTCATCCACACTTGCTCAGATCTGTGATTAAACTGCCTCATCTCAGCATCGTGTAGAGAAGCTTGAATAGCAGTAAGCGTTTGAGAGAACTTCTCGACCTCTTCCTTGACTCCTCTCAGCAATTCCACCTCATTGATAATTAGGTTGGCAAGATTTTCAAGTGCAAATGAAAGGGGTGCGTCCGCCATTTTGGAGTTTTTTTTTTTGTTTTTGACGAGCTTAGAACTAGTAAGCAGGGAAGAAGAGTAGCTTCGTAAACGTTTGAAGGGCTTGTATCCAACTACTTCCCTTTAAGATAGGATAGAAGGATAATGATATCCTACAGCAATCCATACCCATCTTACTTGCACCATTCACTTCATGGCACATCAGCTCTTCATGTCATGTCAGACAATTATTAAAGACGTCCTTTCAAGTTGAAAATTCAGATGGGTCTGGCTTGAATTTCGAATTTTGGAAGAAAGGGTTTAGTTTTGAATTGAAGATTTGAAAGAAGCTGAACCGAACCCAAATACCTGCCATCACTCTCTTGCTCTTTCGCCCTCCGGTGCTTCTTCTTTTTAAGGCTATGTTTGGTTAGTAAGAGTAGGAAATCTAAATTCTTCAGATGAATTTAGGTTTAAGAAAAGTGGTGTAAGTTGACAAAAAAACTGTAATTTCCAAAAGTAGTCAAAGGCATTTTGATAATAAAAAACATCATCATTATAAGAAATCGTGTTTTTTTTAACAATTACACTTGTCATTTTTTGGCATTTACACTAAATGCCATCAAGAGAAGTCATAAGGTATTCTTTTGAAAAATCTCCTCAGGAGGAGATTTACCAAAAGAATCCAGCTTCGTGCAAAAAGATTGATTTTCTCTCTTCTGCCTTGCTCTCAACGACCTTCTCTTAGCAAGCCTCTGAATTTCTCCCGGCAATCATGATCAGGTCCTGCTTTTTTTGTGAAACATGTGCAGATACATGGGCATGGGTGGACAAAATATGACAAATCTTTGGCGTGTTGAGTTCTATTTTATTTAGAGATAGCCTTTCATCTTTTTTTATATGGATTTTGATGATTTCTTTTGCTTCCCATTTTGATTTACAGGTTTAGTTGTGTGATTTAAGATTTATTCTGGGCATATCTGAATGGCACTAGGTTTGTTAAGCACACGTATGTCCAACTTCATTCCTTCACAAAAATATACTATTGTCAAAAAAACATTTTGTATACTATGTAATACTCCAAGGTTCTTCAACTGTGAAAATGTTGAGGACAGTTGTCCCCTTGTGAAAATAACGCATTATTTGTATATTTGTGAGCATTTTATCTTTGCAATTTTTTTTTACAAGGCCAAATGGAAGTAGGTTGGAACTATTTTTTTCTTAGATCCAGCTTAGTTTTTCGAATGAAAATGAACATATACTGTGGATAGAGCTCAGCAGCATACAGTATCGTGCAAGTAAAAAGCTGCTGCTTCCTAATCATATTTAATCACCTTTTAGATAATTTGCCACTGTTTAGAGCAGTAGTACTTCTTCATTATTGTAATTTGTTAACCTTTTACTGGTTTTCTTATTCATTTTTGGCAAAACTTTGGACATCATCGTAGTACATGGAAAGTATTATAAACATGGATTGCGCGTGCTGCCCACATATGTTTAGACTAAATTTCTTATATCCATGTGGTCTATTAGTCTGCATTGCAGGTTTCCTTTTCACTGCCAACTTTAAAAGAATGTGAGATCTTGACTGCAAATTGTACATTTTGTGGATCTATCCTGCTGTCAAGTTATTGCTTTGAGAATATATTAATTGCCTTTATATACAACAGCTGGATATCTCACTATAGAGAATGACAATATTACCATTCCACAACTGATATGCACAATTTCATCCAGGATGAGAAAGCGAGGCCCCAATTCTATCAAGATAGAGGTAAATGTAGTTTAGTTGAGCTGTATGTTGGCTTGGTGTTTGGAAACAATTACCCATATTATCATCTGATTCAATGCTTGACATTTGGATTGTATTACATCAAGTAATTGATTGTGCCCCAAAATATAGTATGATAGTGGAGGCTTAAAGAACTAGTTATTGTTGGATCGTTAGTTGAAATGGATAGAGTCCTCAAGGGTTGGTTAAATCTACTCTTGAGAGGATGGTGGTTCGAATCCACCAAGATCCTCATAGAAGCTAGATATTAATGTACATAATATGATTAATTTCTATCCATAGTTTTTAAAAGTTAGTGTTTAAAAACTCAAGACTCGGACTCGACTCGGAAGCTCATGGAGTGGAATCAACTCGGAGTTTCAGTGGAGTCAAAATGGAGTCTTGTAGCTAAATTTTTCAAATCATGTATAATTCAAAGCATTTAGTTTTGTTCACATCCACTTTTATATGTAGATCAAGTTTTTATATAATGGTCAGATTCTCTTTAATTCTTGATATGAACATTCTGGCAACTCCATGTAAGTCATTGGTTGATGGAAAGATTGCATAACACCGCTTCTTTAAACCAATATTGGCCTCTATTATATTTCAAAAACTTTGGCGGTAGGAGCTAAATTGGTGGCATGCTGATTTTATTTGGTCAAATAATCTCAGCATTCATACTATAATGATGTAATAAATTATTTTTTTAATATTTATATTTACTAAAGAATAGAATAGAATATGAATATTTGAAAATCCGAAATTGATGAATTTAGCGACGGAATGTGTCCGTCGCAAAAAGAATAATAACCATTGAAAATACTTCAGCGACGGAATTGTTCGTCGCTAAAGGCATATTTTGACTCGAGTTAACGAAAATCGGCGAGTTGACTCGCCGAGTCAATTGAGTCTCATCCCGAGTCATGCTTATTGGAGTCTGTAAGCGAGTTTGACTCGGTTAGCTACCGAGCCGAGTTGAGTCGGCTAGTTTTTGGAGTCAATTCCGAGTTTTAAAACTATGTTTAAAACTATAACTTAGTTTGTGAACAAGCTTAATATGATTGTAATGAAAACTATTATGGTCCATAGGTGGCATTTTAAAAAGGTTAAAAATAATATAAATGAAAGATCAGTGTCATTCTATGTTGGTAAATGGGTTACCAAGTTGGATAGAAATTAATCAGCCTACTAGCGTTCAAATCTTTTATGAGTGTGGAAGAGAAAATTCTTGAAGAAAAACAGCATTCAATCCGATAGAAAACGGCAATTAGACCATTACACTATAAATATTATATACTAGGAATGTTCACGTGCAAAAGAGTGCGTTTATTTATGAACAAAGAGAACGAAACACCAAATGTGAAAAATTCACGAACCACCTTTTTTCATGAATAGAGCCTCTTATTTAACATGTCTTCATTTTGCAGAACCAAAATGTACTATTTAACGCCTGATTATAGAGCTCAAGAATAGGCCTATGATGTAAGAAGCTCTAGCCACGTTGGAAACACATTCAAATGGTAAAGAGTACCCGAGAACCCCATCTAGGCACACTGATCACACACATAGTTGAAATAGAATAATGCACTACCTGTTAGTATTTTTGCACTGGGACAAAGGTATCTGAAAGAACAGGATGGATTACTTTTGCAGTACTTGAACCAATGAAGACCCATGGTAATGTATGATTCATAAATGGGTACTTCTGAAGAAGTGGTTTTATAGATGGATGTTTGATAAATATTTAGTTTCTACTGAGTTGTATATCAATCGAGTGGCACAGTATCGATAAGAACACATGGTCCCGTTCATTGCATTGACTTGCAAAAAGGTCACAGCATTCAGCAGTGTCGAGTTACACAATGTAAACCTGATAGACAGTTTGCAAGTACCACTCTTGTAATCTCTTACTCGCACACACAATCTAGAATTGCCATTAAGTCCAGCCATAATTCTACCATCTCCCCACACAATCAAGAATTGCCCATGTAAAGATGACTGCCATTTACAAGTTGCAATAAGTCCAACCATAATTCTATCACTTGCATACACAATCTAAAAATGCTATTTACAAATGGCATATAAACATATAATTTTATGGCAAACTTCAAAATGTCATAACTGCTCATTTTTTATTCGTTTTTGCCCTTTTTTTTTCATCCTTCGATTTCATTAGGATCCATTTTTGCCCATTTCGTCAACACACGACTCCATTCAAGTTGTGTGCACGAACACACAATTGGAGAACACATGATTTTACGGGAAACTTCAAAATGTCATAGCTCGCTAATTTTTATCCATTTTTACCCATTTTTTTGCTTCCTTATTTTTCCTTCTCTTCAATTTCATTAAGATCACAGAAAGATATTAAGACATCATATACTAGAATGACCAATTTGAAAAAAAAAAAGTTACCCCTTATGCAATGGATCTAAGATGATAAAGAAAGAAAAAAAATATTAATAACGGCTTAATCACATGCTCTCTTTGGAAATTTGTTATACCCACTGGTAGATGTGTTTTGGAAATTTAGGTTATCCTTCTAAAAATAAAGAGGAAGAAAAATAAGGAAGATCGCAAAAAAGAGCAAAAATGGATAAAAATTAGCGAGCTATGACATTTTGAAGTTTCCCGTAAAATCGTGTGTTCTTCTGCACGACTCCAATTACAGTCGTGTGTTCGTGCACACAACTTGAATGGAGTTGTGTCTAACAATACACGACTTGAATTTGAGTCGTGTATATAAAGACACGCACACAACTTGAATTTGAGTCGTGTATGTCAAAGACACAATTTACGGCAAACTTCAAAATGTCATAACTTGCTCATTTTTTATCTGTTTTTGTCTATTTTTTTCTATTATTCCTTATTTTTCCTCATCTTCTATTTCATTAGATCACAGAAAGATATTGAGACATCCAATTTGACAAGAGGAGTGACCCCTTATGCGATAGATCGAAGATGAGGAAGAAAGAAGATAAAAAAGGATATTAATAACAATTTCATCACATACTCCCTCTTTGGAAATTTGTCATATCCACTGGTAGATGTGATTTAGAAATTTGGGCTATCCTCATGAGGATAAATAGGAGAAAAATAAGGAAGAAAAAAGGCGAAAAGGGATAAAAAAACTAGCAACTTATGACATTTTGAAGTTTTCCATAAAATTGTGTGCTCTTATGCACGACTTCAATGGAGTCACGTCTAACAACACACCACTCCATTCAGGTCGTGTGCACGAGCACACGGTTTGAATTGGACTCGTGTATATAAAGACATGATTTTATGGCAAACTTTAAAATATCATAACTTGCCTATTTTTTATGTTATTCCTTTTTTTTTCCTCCTCATGAGGATAGCAAAAAAATTCTAAAATCTATGTACTATTGGATATGACAAATTTCTAAAGGGAGCCTGTGATGAAGCCGTTATTAATTTCGTTAATTTTTTCTTCTTTCTTCTTCCTTTTTCATCCTAATTATCCTAATGAAGAGGAAGAGGAGGAAAAATAAAGAAGAATGTAAAAAAGGGCAAAAACGGATAAAAAATGAGCGAGTTATGACATTTTGAAGTTTTACGTAAAATCGTGTGTTTATATGCACGACTCCAATTTAAGTTTTGTGCTTGTACGTTCAGGTCGTGTGCATGAACACACGACTTCAATTGGAGTCGTGCATAAGAACACACAATTTTACGGCAAACCTCAAAATATCATAACTCACTCATTTTTTATCCATTTTTCCCCTTTTTTTGCGTTCTTTTTTATTTTTCTTCCTCTTCCATTTTATTAGATCACAGAAAGATATTAAGATATCATATATTGGAATGACTAATTTGAAAAGAGGAGTGATCTCTTATGTGATGGATCTAAGATGAGGAAGAAAGAAAAAGAAAAAAGGGTATTGATAAGCATAAAATATACACATTTATATGCCTTATTTACCTATTTGCTAGTGTAGTTTTTGTGATAAAACATGAATAAATCGGGTTATTTGTGATTAGGGTAGTAATTAGGGGATTAATAATTAAATTACTCTAATTAACTATTTTAGATGCATTAAAAAATTTAATGAATCATATTTTTATTATGCATCTAATTTTAGTTTGGTTTTGTTATTGTAGGTTTGAAAATGCGAATTGCAGATCACTAGCAGACGTCCGCATTAGACATGTTTCGAAATGCCAAAGTGACCCAAGAGCTGATATCATGCGTATTGAAGAATCTGGACCATTGATAAGCTATTTAAAAGAAGACGGGTGTCGAAGGAAACGCCGCTCGAGCATCTGCTCGAGCGCCGGTGTGACTGAAGCGGCGGGCCGGCAAGCTTTGGTTCGACGAAGATGGGTGAGCTCCGGCGGCGAATGAGCTCGACGGTGAAGAGGAAACCGAAGCAGCGGGGTGATCGCGGTGGAGCAGCTCGAGGTACCGGCGGAAGATTTGGGCAAGGTTCTGGTTTTCCGGAAACTGAAGAGACGACCGGAGCTGGATGGCCATGACGGCGAAGCTCGAGACGGCGGTTGCGGTGGCTCTGGATTACAGAGGCTCCGACAACGGCTGGGAGATGATATATCAGTGGAAGATTCGGCTTTGATTTCACAGTGGATTAGAGTTCAAATCGGGAAAACAGAGAAGTTTCTGATCAGGATTTCGCCGGGACAGAGGATTCCGGTGAAGCAATGGCGCTCGTGTTGACGGCGGCCTGAGCTTGGAGGCGGAGCAAAACAGCAAAAGGAAAGCTCTGGATTTGGAAATTTGCGTATAACAGAGCTGCAATTGCGAATTTATCTCAGTTTGGTAAGCTTCCATATTCAGTTCGATTGGAAATGGAAAAGGGGCGATTTGGCTCAGTTGGGAAAGATTGCAGAACTGCTATTGCAATCTATATAAACAGCACTGCCAGAAACAGAAGGGGGGAGCGCTGGGATTTTGACGAAACAGAGGTTCAGGACTCTGTTTTTGACGAAAAAACAGAGCCTTTTGCGGCGGTGTTTGGGTCGTGATCTCGTCGGGAATTGGCCGGAATCGAAGCAGAATCGAAGCGGAATCGAAGGGAGAAGATAGGGAGAAGGAGAAAGTCAGTTTTTTTTGCTGTGAACAGTGATTTCGAATTTGCTACAGTACTGTCAATTTGGAGAAGACGATGAACAGTGATTTGCTACAGTACCCGTGAATAGTGTTCCTGCAATAGTATTTTCCGATGCAATTTATTTCAATTCTAAATCTGATTTTTCTCTTGAATATGAATAGCTAAATCTTTTGTCAAAGTTAGAGGTGACGTTATTTGATTAGTATTCTTATGTCTATGAAGAAGTGCTTAATGCTTATTTGATTGAATGCGATGTTTTGATAAAGTCATAATCTATATAATTATTTGATTTGTCGTTAACGTAAGGTACAGCGAATGCTTATAATTCCCTGTGATTAGTAGACTATGCTTGTTAATGATAAATATTTGATCGATATTTTTATGTTAATGGCTATGATGAACGTGAATGAAATATCATCCAATTAGGTCAAATCATTATTTGATTCTAATTAAGTAATTGAATATACGTAGAATATTAATTAAATAATTGATCCTTGAAGCTTTGATATCTCTCATCGATTATCTTTGCCTGTCTTTAGTTAGTTTTAATTGAATCTTTAATCATCATTTTAGTAGTTAATTGAATCACAACTTCTCTACAAACTTTCCAGATAAGAATCTTAATTTGCTAAACTAAGTAGTGTTTAAATTAGTTTAGAATAGAATAATCCTACATCATTCCCTGTGGTTCGACCTCGGACTTACCGAGTATATATTACAATTTGTCAACCTTCTCTTGGGTTAGATCAGGTATTAATAACGGCTTCATCAAATGTTCCCTCTTTGAAAATTTATCATCTCTACTAGTAGATGTGTTTTAAAAATTTGGGGTTATCCTCATATGGATAAAGAGGAGAAAAAAATAAGAAATAACGCAAAAAAATGGGCGAAAACGGATTAAAAATAAATGACTTATGACATTTTAAAGTTTCCCGTAAAATCATGTGTTCTTATGCACGACTCCAACTAAAGTCGTGTGTTCGTGCACACGACTTGAATGGAGTCGTGTCTAGCTAATAGCACACGACTCCGTTCAGGTCGTGTGCATGAGCACATGACTTGAATTGGAGTCGTGTATATAAAGACACAATTTTACGGCAAACTTCAAAATGTCATAATTCGCTCATTTCTTATTTGTCTTTGCCCATTTTTTTGCATTCTTTCTTATTTTTCTTTTTCTACCTCCTCATGTGGATATGATAAATTTAAAAAAAAGAAGCATGTGATGAAGCCGTTATTAATTTTTTTTATTTATTCATCTTTTTTCTTCTTTATTATTTTTTCATTCTTATTTATCCTCATGAGGATGAAGAGGGAGAAAAATAAGGAAGAACAAAACAAAAAAGCTAAAACGGATAAAAATGAGTGAGTTATGATATTTTGAAGTTTTTGGTAAAATCCTGTGTTTATATGCACGACTCCTATTCAAGTTGTGTGCTCGTACGCACGAATTGAATTATTGAATGGAGTCGTGCAAGTCGTCGACATTGAGTATTTCACGTCTTTGCCCATTTTATCCTCTTATTTGACGATCATGAGCGGTTCGAGCATCACTGGGTAACCGTTACATGTGTATCTTTACATGTAGATCTCAACTTTTATATTAGGGCGGGTTTCCCCACTGCTCTTATCTCAAATCCCCGCATTCATAATTTTTTTGTGGGCGTGGGTAGCTGATTGCTTTGGTCTGAATCGCCGCAATGTTTGAAGCTTCACTGAAAAAACTCCTTCTCCGAGTAGAATGATATTGGAATGCCATCGCCGGATAAAAGTGAAAAATTACATCGGTTAAAATGTTTTAAGGCCGAAGACGGGTATTTTCGATAGTTTAGGTCCCATTTCTAGGCTACGTGGCATTTTAGTAAAAAAAATCAGGTAATATAGGAAGATGGATAGTGGTGCCAACTAATATGGAAAAAGTTCTCGCTTAGCTCATGTGGAAGAACCAAATCAGACTACTTACACTAAAGAGTCTCTAAAAGTATGATTACCATAAGGTCTAAGATTTGTTGGTTCCTCCTATCTCAATCAAACTACCGCTAGGCCTTATCTCTTAAGACAGGTTCATTGCCTTTCTCTCAAGTCATATGATACTTTTCTTTTGTCATGACCAAAGAAAGTGTATTGCAATAAAGCGACACAATTATTTGAAGCTATTGACTGCTATAAGGCAATAAAATGGGAGACTTGATATGTAGTTGTGGTTGTTGTCACATACTCTCTTTGTGATAATAATTTCCTCTTTGAATACATTATTTTTCAAAAAAATTCACAAATAGTCCAAAGGGGTCCATAACCACCCCGGCTGGAAAAACGAATTCTTTCTTTCAGTTTCTGGGGTCTAGCAACAAGTATTGGTTTTGTCTTCATCCCATTTCTGATTAACAATGGGGTTTTGGCATATGCTAGGTTGGAATAAATATCCTAGGTTGCAACTTGTGTATTTATGATGATAATAGCATATTGATAAAGGTGCCTATAGTAGTAATGGCATCAGTATTCTCATAGTTTAGAGTCAGCGCGAAAATGGTAGTCTGGATATTTTGAAAAGATTTCTGAATTTTGAACAGTGTCATTTGTGAAGGCAAAAAGTTAAAAGAATTTCAGATTTGAGTCAAGCATAGTTGTAGCCTTGTAGGTGGCACATTATCTTGCCCATTTATGTAATGATAGTAGCATTTGTGTCAAAATGATGCAAGCCGTCATCTCTAAGTACTCCTTTTGTCCCATATCCATATCAGTCCCTCCGAGCTACTAATATGGGATAAGTTTGGATTGAGGAGGGAGCATAGACACTCGTATCACAATTTCTACATTTTTTTAATTTCAAGATATTGACAGTTGCCAATCTACACAAACTTTGCATCTAAGAAGCCGTTTGGGGTGTGAAAAAATCAAAATATCCACGGTGGATTTTCTACGCCTACTGTAGCATCATGTTTTTTCCATATTCAGCGTGAAACACGACATTAGGTGTTTCAGTTGAAAGCGGAAAGAACATGAATGCTGCAGTATAGCAAAAGCCCTAAGCCTTTGCCTTCCATCACAGTTTTTATTTCTATTCTTCCAGATCGCCCAGGCACCCATACAAAACAACTCGAATGTCTCCTCCTTTCCCAGCTTGATCATGTCCCAGGCTAGAGCAATAAACGGCTGAGTCGTAGGAAAAGTAGAAATCTCGTTCCAGCCAAGGAATTCCATCTCGGTGCCAATATATTGATATAGGGTCCCGCCCGATAAATCGACACGGCTAAATATCATTTTCCATTTTTTTTTAGAATATCGCTGATATACCGGTTTCGGACTGGTATATTGCTATTCTAAAAAAAAAACTTTGAAAAATAATTCAGATTTTTTTTTTAAAAAAAAAGGACCTTTGGGTGATGTCTAGCTCCGTCATGAGCATCTTTGTCTCCATTATGCCCGCCCGGGCAGCGATGTAATTATAGGGAAAAAGTTAATATGCGCTTTGGCTCACATATGTTGCGCGCGTTGAGTTGTTGCGAGCCATCGGTTTGAGATGCGTAGCGCGTGTTATAGTTGGATGGGCAAGAGGGTGATTCAAACCGGCCTGCAGCCTGTGTTAACGTATGGCTGCACAATCGAAACTAACAGTTGATGGCATCGGCGTGCGCTAACGTGGATGAGGCAAGCGCATATAAACGGGACTTTTATGAGAATAAGAATCGCAAAAGTTGATGCATTGAGAGTGGTAAGTGGGCGGCGGATGGGGGTTGGTCGGAGAAGTCAAAGATGAGAGAATATCTGATGAGAATCCTAGAGATAATCTTTTCAAAGTGTCCAAAGTCTCTAGTTTTTATTTATATGCATGGGCCCAGCCCATTGGGCTAGCTCCGTGGCCGGCTTTACCACCTTTGATTATACTTTCTTTTTTCAACAGTTTGTTTATGCTGGTTTCATGCAAGGGCTTAGTTCCTCAGTTTTTCTAATCAACACTAGCTGAATAATACCACACTATTCTCATTCACGGTTTTGTCGGTAGGACTCCACTGTCAAATATTGAGGATCCGTCAAGTACATAATGGTGGACTCCTGCCACCAAAAAGAACTGAGGAACTGTTGTTATTTCTGTCGGTGTCGATGCAATGCCATTATCAAAAAATGAGATTTTTATCGATTGACATCTACCGTCAAAATGTAATATTGGGATGTTATTAAGCATGCGAGAAAACATGACTTTTTTCCAACCCTTATTATGAAAGTAGGTGTTATCGAGAAATTTTAGGGTGTTGAAAAGTATCACCCTTCATGCATTGATCATGTTAATCAATGGAATTTGTTTTGTCTCCTTGATTATTGATTTTTGTATTTCAAATGGATTTATTTCATGTATTAAGTTCAATTTATTTTTCAAAAAAATGTTATTGCTTGCACCTATAAAGTTGTACTTTTTTTTCGAAAATATAAAGTTATACATTTACTTGTGCAATAAATGCATATTGAGGGTTAGTATGCGGTGATTCCATTAATTCAGAGGCAGGTTGATTCTCCTAGTGCCCCCTTTTGTGTGCATAGTAGATGCAAAAGAAGTCGAGTCGATAAAAAGAAAGAAACTGAGTCATATGTTATATCACCTTCAAAATTCTCATGGCAAAATCCAATACTCTGTGCGGTCACTTTTAATAGATATAGTTTTATTCCAAATGAACTAAATGAACTAAACTTTTAGTTCATTTAAAAAAAATCTAGTTCATTTGAAAAAAAACTGTATCTAAGCTAATCTAACCATCTAGCTACTATAAAAAGCACTGCCTCTATTTTGATTTTTTTTATCAGATTTTGCAACTAATAACCCTCTAAATTTGTTTAAAAATGTGATTAGGTATTAAATGTGACTAGATTAATTAATTTGTTTGGGACCGACATTGTATTTTATAAAGAACGAGACACTTTGCTACCCTGGCAGATAATGCCCATGTTACTCTCAGTGTGCAAATTATATGTAAAAAAGCCCGGGTTGAGAGGGTGTGTTCGGTAGAGAATATAAGTAATAAAGGTAATTGAAGATTAAATTGGTGGTGATTAAATTACGTTGATTGAGTGGCTATTCACCTTCCATTAATTTTTGGCCATCGAGAATCAAGGCATTTATTGCTTTATTCATACCTTACTTTAGGAGGATCTTATTATGTACATTTCATTAATATTATTCACTGTATAGGACGCCCTTCCCATGTTGGGCCGTCTTTTAAACATGGTTTAAATTCTTTCCATTGATACATGTAGTGTGTAATTAATTGTAATAAATGCTAGGTTATGGGGGTATATTTGGTAAATTAAATTATTAATTACAGTGATTAAGGTCTGGATTAGGGGTGACAATTTTAAGGGTCGGGCTGCAAGCTTGACTTTACCCAACCCGAAAAAATAAGGGCTAGGGCCTAAAATCTTGGGCCTGTCTTTAGGGCAAGGCTAGGGCCTAGTGCAAAAAATCTGTTGGCCCGATCCGATTATAAAAAATAATTTCACTTTTTATAGGGAGAATAGTCTCACATCGCGCTAAGAAGAGAAAGATTAAGGGAGAAACTCATGTATCTAAGAGGTGCAAAGTGTCTGCATACTTATTATTTGTTATTAAGGACCAAAATAAAGGCTAAAAGTTCATTAGTAGGATCCCTTCAAGGCAAAAGTCTAAATAAAATTGTATTAGACCGATATATCGCTATTTTATAATAAAATAATATTTTCGGGAAAAAAAAGTTCGAAAAAAAAAAATTTTTTTTTAAAAAGCGGAAAAAAAGTAACTTTCCCACTTGTTTCCCATCCTAATATGCATATTTTAAAATCTATGCTTTGTCTAAATTAGTATAACTCATTTTAGAAGCTAGATTATGAAATTATATAGTAAAAACTAGTTTTTAACTACCGATATTTTTTTACAAATATCTCCGATATTTTGTCTCTTAAGCCGACCGATACGATACCGATATCCGATATGGAATTCCATGCCTTCAGCCCGCAAGAGCTTGACCCATTGACAACTCAGGTCTGGATTTGTGCTGATTATGCTTCAGGAATTGCCTTGGCATTGAGTGAGCAATGCCTTTTTAGCTTCCATTGTCCACCCGTAATTAGGGCATCAATAAACCAGTTGGCGTTGATAAATAAAAGGAGTCTGGTTTACATACATGAGCCAAGTCATCTCGAACGATCAAATATTCATCCAACGGTGGGTATTAAATCGGTCTGAATTATCAAATTAAGATCCGGCGGCTAAAGATTAGTCAGACTCAAGCAAGTCTCATTTAAACTTTTTCCAAAGAAAAATGCTAATTCAGACCTGCTTTTTGGAGCGCCGGATCATGCACATCCCATTCTAAAATGTCCGCTCAAATGCCAAGAAACATGTTTTCGCTAGTGCGCTGATGCGCAGGGGTAGCCATAAGGTCGGACTTTATTTTTGGAAGCTAACTTAGGGCCAGGGCTAGGCTAGGGCCTAGGGGCGAGAGTTTTGGTAATAGGGTCGGGCCAAGGTCCACCTTCGGCCCGCAAGAGCCTGACCCATTGACAGCAGGGTCTGGATTGATCCTGATTATGCTTTAGGAATTGCATTAGCATTGAGTGAGCAATGCCTTTTTAATTTCCATTTTTGTCCACCCGTAATTAGAGTATTAACAAACAAGTTGGCCTTGATAAAGAACGAGTCCGGTTTACATACATGAGCCAAGTCATCTAGAGCGATCAAATTTTCATCCGAAGGCAGGTATCAAATCAGTCTGAATTATCAAATCAAGATTCGACGGCTAAAGATTACTTAGACTCAAACAAATCTCATTTAAACTTTTTCCAAAGAAAAATGCTAATTCAGACCTGCCTTTTGGAGCGCCGGATCATGCACATCCCATTCTAAAATGTCCGCTCAAATGCCAAGAAACATGTTTTTGAAATGGAAAAAACTTAAATGACATACCCCTAATTACTTTTGAGGACTCCACCATTCCTCTCCCGGAACAGACCCCAACAATTGCAATTGGCCACGTTGACCACAGCAGTGGCGTCCCAACAAATTACAACAGAAGAGGCCAGCAATCCGAATCAGAAACAGCCGCCAGAAGAATAGCTGATCTGAGTCAGATGGAGGAAGAGGCATGCACATGCTTACGTGAAACGTCAATGAGAAGCAGGTATTTGTTTTCTTTCTTCTTTTTATCATTTCTGCATTTGTTTTTGGTGGAAACATATAGTAAGATGGATTTCCTTTTTCTATGCAATCTGAATGAGATTGAATAAGATTGGTTTTTGCTTTGTTCTTTGGTCATATTGCATTAACTTTTAAATCAACCTATCTTATATAGGTGGTTCAATGGATCACTTACAGAGCCGATCGGCTGCACATACGTCCTGAGAAAATCCTCTGGACATACGCTCTTTCTGCGCCGCGTGTTCCATTCAAGCACATGCCTAACGGCGCGCTCCGTTTGGGCTTCCAAATTGAAACCAGACTTTTACCCGCCGGTCTGGTCCATTTTTGCGTCACCCACAAATCTATCTTCACTTCTTTGTCTTCCTCGTCCCACCTCCCAAAACCCTAAAATAGATTGATCAACGGAGCTTGAAACTCACTCATGACTCATTCATCCTTTTTCAATAAACTGTTTCTGATAATCTGATCAAGATTCTACTAAAGCAATGCTTATCATATGGTCATGCATTCTCCGTGCTCATAATTTTGCAAGGGTTATCCAGATTTAGATTCTTAAATATATGCTCAAGCATTTAACAAGAAAATGCATAATTTGCGTTATTCACATATCAAATGAGCGATTGTTTCGAACTTACCACATAGTTGGAAATTTCATATTAGGAGCAAAAGATGGTGGTTTAAATCCACCGAGAGCCTAGTTGTAATCTCCTTCTAGGAACTTCAATTATTGGATTTTCTAACATGTTTGATCTTTTGGGCATGCACAAGTGTAGTGGCAGGCTGAGAAATTTGTTAGTTTGCCCTTAGACCCCAATTTGGTAATCTATTATTGTGATACCTATAGCTTTTTCCATCCCTCCAGGTCCATTTACAAGAGGTGTTTCTATTTTCCTTCTCAATTTGGCTAGTTACTTTGCTCAAATCTCCAACCTTCAAACCTGCCTACTGAAATTTAATCAAGCTAGCTTTGCAATTTAGAGAATTTTGAATTAACTTTGAAATCTGCTTGTGCCCTAGCTTCACAAGACAGATCAAATCCTTGTGTGTTGCTTCAATCAATCCCTAAATGCCCATCATCTTTGTCTCACAATTGCCTCATCTCTAAATAACTTCATAGCATTATAGCCCTTCAACAGTTGATAGCTCTTTAGCTTTAAGTAAGGTTGTCTCTGTTAGAGTATAGTTACTCATATTTTGGTTGTCATTAGTGTTAGTTGTTATTAGTATAGAGGGCACTTTAGTCATATTTTAGGTTAATTGTTTATCAAGTAATTTCCTACTTTAGGCTTGCTTGTATTAGGAGATCGGATCTCTATATAAGATCCATCCTCTTATGTAATTCAAACTTCTCAATTCAGAAACAGTTTTATTCATAGAGTTTCAACAGTCTCATCTCTAAAGACATCTAGACTAACTTAAAACTTGCGGCTTTTTCTTTGTTATATATGCAAAATTAATATTATAAGTATAACTCATTTACATGTGATGACACAAGAGTAATGCCCAAATTATTCATATTATTGGATTAAACAGATTGCAGTTAGCATGATACATTATTTTTTTACAAGACTCTTGGTGGACTCGAACCACCACCTTCTTGGAAAATGCTCCCAACCGCTCTACCGTTGAGCTAAAGAGTCAATAATCTTCAAGTAAATTAGTAATAAGATATTAAACCATCATTGTGGCACATCAGCTGGTCACATACACGCAAATTGCTAAAAAAGAAAGAAAGAGACTACATATGTTACTTGTGGTATAATCCTACCCATTTGCTTTTGATGCAAATATATATGTTAATTATTTGGTAGGTCAGAAAGTCATCTCAAAGAAGAGCATTTTGTATATGAAGCACCTAATGGGATGTACACAAATTTTACTTTTGAAAATCTTTGTAAGTTCAGCCATGTGGTTATTTCAAACAACCAACCTAAAATTTCCACAAGCTAGGGAGACATGTAATTTCTTTTCAAAAGCACCAATTGGATCTCCTCTATTTCCAAAGACATGGTAATTATAAAGGCACAACCTAGCTGGGTGTATCATGGAGGTCCAATATGCAATAGCCCTTTCAGGCATAAGACTGAACACCTTTTGAAGGTCATCAACTCTGCCCTAATCGAACGCAAAATATCCAAATACCATCCAGATAATACTCAATGTTGGACCCATAAGCTATCAACAATGGTGTAAACCTTCCTGCCAAATTCTAGATAAGCACAAGCAATCAATTGATTAAACAAATCATCTCACTCAGCACCACAGTTTCAAGCACATCATGATAAAAAAGAAAGAAAAAACCTTCAAAAGTGTGTACCTTTCGGGGCATAAGGCACTGAGCACGGGGGAGGAGAACGCTCCTTCTTTCGGAGATGTGTCCATCTTTGCTTGCCCGATACCAGATTGATGAATTCGTGAGGCCCCTCGACGTTGGGGCTCAGGCGAGGGAGAACCCTATTTCAAAACTGGACCAGACCGAGTAGGAAGTCCGGATTGGAACTGTGAACCCAAAACGGAGAGCGTCGTTAAAGATGATTAGCTGGGGACACCCGGCGAAAAACTAGCGTAATTTTCTTTTCTTTGGACGTACGTACAGCCGATCCGCTCTCGATCACTTATATCATCCCGGGTCGAAATGAACGAATTAGAACTGGGACTCTCTTTCTCTCCCTCATCCGTCAAATGAAGCACACCTGGATTTGAAAAAAAGATGGGTCCAACATTATATGGCTCAAGACCAAAAAAACTTTGTAAGATATCTAAGTTTCTCCCAAAAGCTCCGCTTGGTAGGAAATATCTGTAGTGTTTTTGTCATTATTGTCATTCTTAGTGTATTTTCTTCTGATTTATGCAGATTGCAACTAGCGAACAGCAAAGAGATATCCAGCACCTTCAAGATAAAACTGTGCAAGGTTTTGTTCCACTCACTACATTCCGCCCTCCAAATTGAATTAGTTGGGAGCTTTAAACTAAATTAATAAAGCAGTTTATGGGGTCTATATGTAAAATGCGATTACTTTCAATTGAACCTACATGTTCTATTATCTTTCATTTAATTTTTCTGTATTTTCATAGTTTTGGCAAGGAAAGTATATGGAGAAGGCATTATTAAGCAAGCATCCGATAAACACTATTGGGAACTTTGGGATCTTCAGAAACTGAATCCTGAATTTGAACTGAGAAAACAGCAATTAGAGAAATTACATAAGGTAAGCGAATCGCTTTTGTTTAATCCTTTTGTATGGACATTTTTCATAGCTGATATTTCTTTATTACTCTGTTACCATAACCTTTCAGTATAACATACTCACTTCTCAAACGTAATGTTTATAAATTATTGATTAATTGAACTGTGGCATAAGCCAATCACCTCTTGTATGATTGATCCATATCATAGTTTCCCCCTCGATATGTGCAGCTGAAACGTATCTTACACTGGAATTTTTGTGTGCAGGTGGTTTTGTAGCATTTGGAAGCAGACCAGGTGGCGGTGGCTTCTCTGCATTTGGAGGAAGCAATTCAATGGCTACTGGGATGTCAGAAAGATTTACCCAGATTAGGAAATAGTGGCAACAATCTTAACACTAATCAGATGCGAATTTGCTCGTCAGAAATTTTATATAGGGAGATATTGTTTATATTATTATTATTATATATGGTTGTATGATGTATATTTTTGTGTGCAGGCGGTTTTGTAGCATTTGGAAGCAGGCCAGGTGCCGGGCAACAATCGTAACACTAATCAGATGCGAATTTGCTCGTCAGAAATTTTATATAGGGAGATATTGTTTATATTATTATTATTTTATATGGTTGTATGATGTACATTTTTTGGTCTTGCAAACATTAATGTTGTTTCATTGTCTCATAATTAACTGCGGTTAAATCTCAATTTGTAAAAGATATGCAGTGATTGGGGGCGTTGCCAGTGGAATGGTCTTCCCGGACTTTTGTTAATTTGTGAGTTCTGTTTTCACTGATGATGAAAATGAAGCAAACAACAGTATCTTGAATTTAAATTTTTTTCATTAGATCAAATCAAAAAAATAAAATTTTGAACCATAAGCACATTACTTTGCTTGCGGATAGTGTTAATACTTTTGAGTCTCTCTCCCTGACTCCCTCATGAACCTGTGCACGTTCACAAACAAAAAGTTGAGGTAGAGCTCAAATTAGACGAATAGAGCATGTCTGTTTTGCCTACTTGTTTTTTATTGGCAAAACATTGATAAAAAAATCTGCGTTCATTTTGCCTAAATGTTCGAGGTGGTGGCCTTTTTGGGGGGCAACGGGGATTATGTACGAGAAAATCGTGGTTGGACAAACGACTGTGGCTTAGAGAAGAAAGGAAATCCATTGCTTTTGTTCTTAATTGGATTAGGCCTATATAAAGAATGCAGATAGCCCTTTTGCAAGTAGGTTTCAAGTCTGAAACCATTACATAAATACGACGTTTGGTCTTGTAAACTAATGACTCATCTTGCATGTTATTTTTTCAGAAAAGATTGCATCAAAGAGTTGTTTGATAATTTGCATTCAAAGAGATTATTAATGTATTGTCAAGAAAAGAAGAAATTATGATTATATGTTCATTGGAGAAATATAAACTTCCATCCAAGAGATTATTACTGTATCTCTCGATGGTGACAGACCGGAACTAGGGCCGAATAGAGGTATTCAGTTTCGGTTCCGAACTGAGAATTTAAGAAAAAAATACTTTTTTCCTCCGTCGGTTGACAGAAACTCTGTGGCGGCAACAACCGATCGCCAACGGTAGAGGGAGATCGGTGAGAGAAGAGATAGTAGGAGAAGATGGAGAATTATAACCTAGATCAGTAGGTTACAAACTTACAATCTTACTCAAATGCATATTCGCATTTTTCTGTAGGAATGTTGGGAAAATGGAGAATTCCATTTTTTCTCTATAAATGTATGTTAATAAATGCAGATCTGGGGAGGTCCGCCAGTAGTTGCTTTGCTGACTGCTTTGCAATTGTAACGTAACAGTATTTAAACAGCTCCCTAGTAAACTATAAAGCAAAATCCGACCCAAAATAAGAAAGCCAGCTGCTTTCTTATAAATCCGGTTCTTTGTTTACTTCTAAATCTTACCCCTAATGCCCCTTTTTGCCATGGTCCTGCAAATTTGAATTTCTACTAGCTTTTCCCTTTAGGTGTAGGATGATTTTGTTGTTTCAATCCAGTTTATAATTATCAAAATTCTGCATAGTTTTCGTGGTTAGAAGTATGTTTAATTAGTCACAAATACGCATTAGAGGGTATTTAATCAACCAGGAATCATGATTAGATGTGCTTGCACTTGTTTTAATTAAGCTTGAAGCCCCCTCCACCCCCCCACTCCATTGTTGGACAACATCTGTACTAGCTGCCATTTTCTGGAATGTCTCCAACTCAAATGCCATTTTTCTGCCATTTACTCTACATTCTGACCAATACTTGGAGTTCTGGACTTCCTTTGGTCGAGGACAATTCTCCTCTTTATCAACTACTAACCTGCCAAATCCCAAGTGTGCTTCTAGTTCTGTTCTGAACTTCTCTGGAAATCTCCCCCACAAACGGATGTCTCTTCTTGCTGGGATTATCTGTTTAATTAACATAGACTATGGCTGATGGGGGCAGCAGACGTCGGTCATGTTTCTGCTTCCTTGAATTTGCTTCTGTAATTTCTTTGTTGCTGCTTGATTGCTGTTATTTGACCTTATGAAGCCATGTGCAACTGTTCTTGTCCCTGCAACTTTGTTTGCGGAAACGATCCTAACCGTAGTGGATATCTTAACCCACTAGATCCTTGATACTATGTGCTAGACAGTACTTAGTTGTCTTAGCACAGTTGTTGTTTTAGCTTGCTCTAGATTGCTAATGTTTGCTTGAAGTGATTGTTGGCTCTCATTTTTTGCATTTCTACACCTTCTCCTACATCAGAAAATTATTCTTCTCTGCTTGCCTTAACTAAAAGACTGCATAATTTTTTCTCTCTCTAAAATGGATTCATTTTCTTGTCCATACCATTTGAATTATTGCCTTCTCTTTCCCTATTGCAATGTTTTCTCCCATGTCTAAGTTTTAAGGATATTTAGCTTTTAGGCTTTGTATTTGATATAAAAAAAGTTTGATTCAGGGCAATAGGCAAGGGAGAACAAAGGTTGTGTAACATGTCAATAAGGCTTCATAGAATCATAATCCATCACATCCAGTTGAACAATACAATAGAAGAAAAAATACGCAAGAAAGCATGTATAGAAAACAGTTTAAGGGAAATCTTTAGTCTTTCATACAAAGTTAATAGTACAGCAGAATCATATAGTAATGCATTTATACATTTTGAATAAAAATAACACAAGAGAATAAAGTCTTTCTACATTCTGAGTAAACAACACATCCACAGAATGAAAGAGAATATATATATATTCTGAGTCTTTCAATGAAATGAAAGAAAAGCAAGTGTGGACAACAAGCTCATAAGCACGGTGTGCGAGGTTTACATTATTCCAAAGACCATATATTTCAATGAAATGAAACACTACGTCCAGTGATGTGGTACCTGTATCAAATGTTAATAGTTAAAAGCTAGCAAGAAATGCTGCTAAGAGTAAAATGCCTATGTATATGCTGAGGGCTAGCATGAGTTAGGTGTACTCTATATACTTGTATTATTCCCATCAAGAATAAATACCAATCTAGCCAACAAGTTGTGCTGCAAAGATATGAAAAAGGCGTGCAGGAGCAAAATTTATGTTAAAAAAGGTAGCATAACACTAAAAAAACACTACATTGGCATATTTAGTTAAAATAGCACCAAACCATACGATGTAAAACAGGAATTTTAGAGTACACGGGTGAAAACTAAAATTTAAAAGTAGGAGTAGCTACAAACCTCTTTTTTCTTTCTTTTTCCCGAGTACCAGTAGCTAGATATCTACAACAGCATCACAGGGTAACCTTTAAATACGAATACCTGCTACATTACATTTTATAATTGAGAGGAAAGGAAAAGTTGTACAGGTGCTGCTAGACTCAAACATAAAAAAGAAAGTTAATTATGTGCTTTAGAAAGAGTTGAGAAAGAGGAAAGGAGAAATTACTTACTTGATGCAAAGTTGTTCTTCACTTGTGATCTTGAATTGTCTTTAAATCAATTTCAATGCGAGGGATGTGGGCAATCTTCGACCATTGCTTCCCTTCCATCTTGCAACTTTCTTTTAAAAGGGGACACCGAAAGATGCTCAGTTTCCGCAATTTTTTCAAGGAGCTCATGATCTCCTCTGGAAGGGAAGTCAAATTCGAGCAGGAAAAAATATTCAGAGTTTGCAGCTCAGTGAATCTAATTAGATCATGGGGGAGCTCTATGACATCATCATCAGGACCAATTGTCAAATAGTTAAGCATCGGAAGGCTGGGTAATGTACTGAGTATCCTTGCTGGCGAACATCCAAGGTTTTGAATGCTCGGCGGGATGGATTCCAATCCACATCTCAAGTTGAGGCAGTTGTGAAGCGCCATTTCTTTGAGTGCTTGAGAAAAAATGGGGGGTAATGCTTTTAGCTTCTGACAAGATTCGATTTCCAATGAACGAAGACAAGGCATCATCATCTGGGCCACTCCTCCTGGTGTTGTAGTAGTCGACGGCAATGATGACGATGTATCCCACTCCTCCCAGTTCAGCAATTCCGAAAAACTCAGGTCCTCTAGTTTAGGAAACCACCAGCCATTCTTGTTGGAGGACCCAAAGAACTCACAGCCCACTTTTCTCACATTTGGCATGCCACTTATGTAAAGGCTTCGAAGCTGTGGCAAGTTGCCCAAAGCCGGTAATTCAATACAGTTTTCACAGTCAGAAAGTCTGACAAGGTCTAGACTGGAGAAAGTGGGCTCTCCCACCCAGCCTGGGAATTTTAAACCTCGATAAGACCAAATTTCTAGCTCTCGAAGGCTAGGAGGGGGCCGGAGAGCTTCTAGGACACCCTCGGCTCTACTCGGCTCTTCTTGTTCCTCTCTAAATGAACTCGGCTTTTCTTGTTCACCACTCCACCGTAGCCCTAGTTCTTGAAGGGACGTTTTATCCTCAAGCTTCGCAGTGACAGCCTCCTCTCTGCTTCCTAGCTCCAGGTTTTCTATGCGAAGACTCCCTCGGATGCGGTTGAGATGTCTCAACTCACTAAGGTTGCATTGCCCTTCTGTCAATATGAATCTGTCCAACTGCTCCAGGGAAGTTAATGTCCCTATTCCTGCTGGGAAAGTTTTCAATTCAAATGTTCCATCAATTCCGAGTCGTTTCAAGCTGGTTATTTTGTCGATTCCACTGGGTAATTCACAGAGCCTCCGACAATAATTTAGATCTAAGACTTGCAGATGACATAGGTCAGCTATAGAGTCTGGTAATTTCTCTATCGATGTTCTCTTCAAATTGAGATGCCTCAACTGGCATAACTTCCCAACTGATTCTGGTAATTTCTCTATCGATGTGCTCCTCAAATTGAGATGTCTCAACTGGCATAACTTCCCAACTGATTCTGGAAGTTGTTTTAATAATGTACAGGACAAGTTCAGATATCTTAGATTCCACAATTTCATCACCGCCTCTGGCAATGCCTCAGTCGCTGACCCAGACAAGTTGAGATATCTTAGATGAACCAATTTACCAATTGATTCGAGAAATTTCATAGGGATTACCAATTGGATGAAAGGGAATGCCCAAGAAAAGGTCAACGCTCTCATGCATCGTAGTTGTTTAAGTAGGCGATTGGAGACATGGAAATCTTCCCCAAGAACAACATCCTCCATGAAAAGAGTGCGTAGATTTTCAAAAGCAATTAAAGAAGTTTGGTCAACATTTTGGTCAATCCATGCGCAATGACGAACTTTACTACTATCGAACTTTGAATTATCTTCTGACACAGCATTTAAAGCAAATTCTCCATTTGCCACAAACTGTGCAAGATCATGTACCATATCATGCATCTTGCACGTAAGAATGTTTCCAAACTCATCGCTCTTTGGCTCCTGAAAGAGTGAACGTTGTAGTAGCTCCTCAAAATACCCTTCACTTATGTCCTCAATTTCCTTGTCTCCATCACGTGTGACATAACCTTGAGCCACCCACAATTTCACTAATACTTTCTTTCTTAGTATAAAGTCTTTCGGAAATAGAGAGCAATACCGAAAGCATCGCTTTAGTGGCGGGGGTAAATGATAATAGCTTATCGATAAAGCGGGTAGAACTCCTTCTTTATGTGAATGCCAGATTTCATCCGCAAGGGCATTTTCCCACTCTCTCTTACTTGCAGCCCTCAAAGCACCCGCGACAGTTTTTATAGCTAAAGGCAACCCTTTGCATTTTGCCACAATTTCTTCCCCTATAGGTATCAATCCTGAATACTCACTTTCATCTCTTCCTTCAAAGGCAACCTTCCTAAAAATTGACCAGCATTCCTCAAAGGACAAAGGGTCTAATTTGTGCACATACTTGCTAGCCATAACTTCTGCAACCTTTTCATTGCGGGTAGTGACTATTATCCTACTCCCTTTCGCCTCACATTTCTTAAGAATATTTACTAGTGTTTCCCATTTTGCATAGTCCTCATTCCATACATCATCGAGAACAAGAAGAAATCTCTTATTTGTTAGGTTATCCCACAAACGTTTTTGTAAGGCCTCTAACCCTGTCGCATTAGGAAGTTCCTTCTTAATTGCCTCAAGAATCTTCTTAAGTATATTCTTTGCATCAAACTCATCAGAAACACACACCCAAATCAGTTCCTGAAAGTGGTGCCTTACTTCATCTTCATTAAACAATAATTGGGCAAGGGTTGTCTTTCCACAACCCCCCATTCCAACTATTGATATGACAGGAATCTCTAATGGCTCATAAGTGCCTTCATTGATTAGCAATCTTGTAATCTTGTTTTTTTCAACCTCTCTGCCAAACACCTCTGAATTAACTACACAAGATGATGTCTCCCTAGAACTGCCCACCTCAGGCTTTGTAGCATTTTGTTGAAAATTGAGCCTATTTTTATCTTTCGCAATTTGATCTAATTTTTCACTTATTTTCTTCAATCTCTTGCCAATATTATGGCGCAGAACAAGTGGCAGAAAACAAGTGCATTGGGATAAGAAATTCCATACCGAACTGCCGGATTCAATGTTGTTGATGCTGAGCTGGTGAGACTTTGACTTCCACTCATCAAGCACGTCATCCACTTCATATTCTATATATTTGAGCTGAGTCATCCACACTTGCTCAGATCTGTCATTAAACTGCCTCATCTCAGCATCGTGTAGAGAAGCTTGAATGGCAATAAACGTTCGAGAGAACTTGTCGACCTCTTCCTTGACTCCTCTCAGCAATTCCACCTCATTAGTAGCTAGGTTGGCAATATTTTCAAGTGCAAATGAAAGGAGTGCGTCCGCCATTCTGGAGTTTTTGTTTTTGTTTTTGACAAGCTTAGAACAGGTGAGAAGGGAAGAAGAGTAGATGTATGAAGGGCTTGTATCCAATTACTTCCCTTTTTGTTGCTTTATTCTTTCTATGCTGGGTCCATTTGCAGCTTCTTTAAGGGAAAAAAAGGAAGAGACACATATATTGAAGATGTCTACTTTTATGATGGTTATTATTGAATTTACCTCCCGCTATCTTTTCCATTAAGGCTAGTGATTTTGTAAATGGTGTTGGTTATAAAAGTTTTGAATTATCATTAAAGCACATCTTGATTGTATATGATTTTGGTTTTGGAAGTGTCAAATTATTATTGAATTATATCTAACAGTTAAAATTCTTTTTACTTACCAGGCAATCATTTAGCATATTTACTGGTGTAGCCCGCAAGCTTTGGATTGTGCTTTAGGTTTTCCTTTACTCTTTCTCCCACGGGGGACATTCATTTATCCCTTCCCAAGTTAACTTATTCTTTCTCTTGCTTGGGACGTCTACATATTCCTTCCCCCTTTATTATACATGCTTCTACTTTATTCTTGCTTTCGGCATGCCTATTCACATATTTCTCTATGCTTTATTATATCTCTATATTAAAATATACAAGAAGTGACATTCCCTCCCTGCCACATCTTTTCCACATATTTTGATTAGCAAATTTTTTCCATATTACCTAGCGTCACTAGTTTTTTTCCCATATCACCTGGAATCTCCAAAGAACTTCTATAATACCTAAAAATGGGGCTTGAACTTCCAAAAATGCCCATCTTTGGCCTTAAAACATTTTAACCGAGGGAATTCTTCACTTTTATCTGGTGAAGGCATTCTAATAGCATTTCTGACTTGAATGGAGTTGTGTCTAACAACACATGACTCCATTCAGGTCGTGTGCACAAGCACACAACTTGAATTTGAGTCGTGTATATAAAGACACGATTTTATGGCAAACTTCAAAATGTCATAACTTACTAATTTTTTTTCTGTTTTCACCTATTTTTTTGCATTCTTCCTTATTTTTCATCCTCTTCCATTTCATTAGATCACATAAAGATATCAAGACATCCAATTTGAAAAGAAGACTGACCCCTTATGTGATGGATCTAAGATGAGGAAGAAAGAAGAAAAAAAAAAGGATATTAATAAAAGCTTCATCACATGCTCCCTCTTTGGAAATTTGCCATATCCATCGGTAGATGTGTTTTAGAAATTTGGGTTATCCTCATGAGGATAAAGAGGAGAAAAAATAAAGAAGAACACAAAAAAGGCAAAAAACGGATAAAAAAATGAGCGAGTTATGACATTTTGAAGTTTTCCATAAAATCGTGTGTTCGTATGCACGACTCCAATTGAAGTCATGTGTTTGAGCACGACTCCATTTAGGTCGTGTGAACGAGCACACGATTTGAATTGGAGTCCTGTATATAAAGACATGATTTTATGGCAAACTTTAAAATGTCATAGCTCGCTCATTTTTTATCCATTTTTGCCTTTTTTTGTATTCTTCCTCTCCTTCCTCCTCATGATAATAACCAAAATTTCTAAAATCCATCTACTAGTGGATATGACAAATTTCTAAAGAGGGAGCATGTGATGAAGCCGTTATTAATTTCCTTTATTTCTTTTGCCGTCATGAGGATGAAGAAGGGGAAAAATACGGAAGAACGCAAAAAAATGAGTGAAAACGGATTAAAAATGAGTGAGTTATGATATTTTAAAGTTTTCTATAAAATCATGTATTTATATACACGACTTCTATTCAAGTCGTGTGCTCGTACGCACGTATTGAATGGACTCGTGTCTTGCAACACACAACTCCATTCATGTCATCGACAACAAGTATTTTACGCTTTTGCCCATTTTTATCCTCTTATTTGATGTTCACAAGTGGTTTGAACACCAATGGGTGACCATTTTATGTATTTCTTTACATGTAGATCTTAACTTTTATATTAGGGCGGGCTTCCCCAGTGCTCTTATTTCAAAATCCCGCAATCATAGCTTTTTTTCTGGGCGTGGGCGGCCATCGGCTTTGGTCTGAATTGCCGCGATGTTTGGAGCTTCGCTGAAAAAACTCCTTCTCCGAGTGGAATGATATTGGAATACCCTCGCCGGATAAAAGTGAAAAATTCCATCGGTTAAAATGTTTTAAGGTCGAAGAGGGGAATTTTCGGTAGTTTAGGTCCCATTTCCAGGCTATGTGGTATTTCAGTAGAAAAACCATGTAATATGGGAAGATGGGTAGTGGCGCCAAGTAATATGGAAAAAACTCTCGCTTAACTCATGTGGAAGAACATGTCAGACTACTTACACTAAAAGTCTCTAAGGGTATGATTAACTGCAAACACTGAATAGTTCATATAGAGAAAACAACGAGAAGAAAAAGCCCAATATTGAAAGTAACAGGGGGGGATTGAACATATCTAACATAAGGTCTTGAGTTAGACCCCGCAAGATTTGTTGGTTCCTCCTATCTTAATCAAGGGCAGTGATAACCCTACATCAGATTCCTACCCCACATCAAGCCACCCACTCATTTCCATACACATCAGCTGTGTATGGAAATGTGTAGAAAATCTGATGTACAAATATCATTTCCCCTCAATCAAACTACCGCTGTGCCTTATCTCTTAAGAAAGGCTCATTGCCTGAGTCATGTGATCCTTTTTTCTTAGTGCCATGTCCACTTTACTTTTCTTTTGTCATGACCAAAGAAAGTGTATTGCAATAAAGCGACACAATTATTTGAAGCTATTGACTGCTATAAGGCAATAAAATGGGAGACTTTTGATATGTTGTTGTAGTTGTTGTCATATACTCTCTTTGTGATAATAATTTCCTCTTTGAATACATTGTTTTTCTAAAAAATTCACAAATAGTCTAAAGGGGTCCATAACAATCCCGACTGGAAAACCGAATTCTTTCTTCCAGTTTCTGGGGCCTAGCAACAAGTATTGGATTTGTCTTCATCCCATTTCTGATTATCAATGGGGTTTGGGCATATGCTAGGTTGGAATAAATATCCTAGGTTGCAACTTGTGTATTTATGATGATAATAGCATATTGATAAAGGTGCCTATAGTAGTTATGGCATCAGTATTCTCATAGTTTTAGTCAGTGCGAAAATAGTAGTCTGGATATTTTGAAAAGATTTCTAAATTTTGAACAGTGTAGATTTGAGGCAAGCATAGTTGTAGGTGGCACATTATCTTGCCCATTTATGTAATGATAGTAGCATTCGTGTCAAAATGATGCAAGCCCTCATCTCTAAATACTCCTTTTGTCCCATATCCATATCAATCCCTCCGAGCTACTAGTATGGGATAAGCTTTTTTCGAGATGGGACTATAAAAATGGGAGACAAGGAGTACGATGAAGTCCGTTTTTTTACAAATTGTACTTTTAAAATGGGATGCAAGTTGTATGATTAAAGGAGCGTGTGGTCACGGGTAAGTGGATTCTCAAAAAATTCCCCTCTTTTTGCTCTAGTGTGTGGTAAACTTAATTTTTCAAATTCAAATAGTAGGATTTGGAGTGAAGTCGAATTTTCGCCATGGATTTAGGGGCCGTTTGGAGCGTGATTAAAAGCAAACATGTGGATGTTTGCTACACTGTAGCAGCCAACTTTTTTCCGTATCCAGCAGCTGGATGTTGGAAAAAACATGGATGCTATAGTGGACATCCAAAATCCACACCGGATGTTTTGGCTTTATCATGCCCCAAACTGCCTAGTAGAAAGTCGGAAAACGCTACCACACTTTTTTCATGTGTTTTGTGGGAGAAAATGCTTAAAAATTATGCTAATGCCCCTATCAATTAGAGATATGCCGCTGTGCCCGAAATTGTTTTTGCTGCTTCCATGTGTAACTAAACCCAAAGAATCACCCAAGAAATCAGAATCCAAGAAACTATGCTTCGCACTCCATGAATTTATTACTAAGTGTACTCGAAAGTAACAAAAGTGGCAGCGAACAATGTAAGGATCACATAGAAAATAAACAAACGTGAACTTTCGCCATTGCCTCTTTTTCCAATCAATTAAGATGTATCATATGGACCCGTGCATACCAAATGGACTTATTGTTTTTTTAAGAAATTAATAAATGGGATGAGTTTACATGAGATCGTTCTCATATAAGGAGTATGAGGCCAATCTTTATTGCCGTTAGATTCCGATCGGAGGGTGGATATCAAATCAGTGGGTAGGTGAGTGTGTCACATCAAAGAGTGGGTGAGATCATTATGGATATTTATAGCCGTCAGATCAAGATCCAACGGCTACGATTCAAAGTGGCCTCATATAAGCAATATGAGAGCGATCTCATTTAAACTTTTCCCTTAATAAATAGCCTAAGACCAGGCTAAATAACAAAAACAGAGAAGTCCCTTAGGACAAATATGCTCATACACTAGAGAATTGCTTCACTCCACGAGAAAACCGTTTCTTTATTCCTAGCGATTCCCGCTAGAGCATGCACCACCATATTCGCCTCTCTGAAAACACGAGTAAAATTACTCCTATTCCAATTAGCAACCAGACGCCTCGCTTCCTCTATTTTGGAACTATGCCAATAGATTACCTCTATGGAATCACCTTCAAAACTACTTTCACCAAACCAACTTCCATAGCTACTTCCATTGCAAGAGAAACTGCACATATTTGGGATAAATTCTCCTGCAGAACGCAAGACCCTCCCTCCATCATCTCGAATAACAACTCCAATGCCACCCTTATTACTGTCAGGCATATAGGAGCCATCAAAACTAAGCTTCACCTCTCCCAAACCAGGATGCCTCCAGAAAAGTTTGGATTGGGGAGCATAGACACTTGTATCACAATTTCTACATTTTTTAAACAATTCAAGATATTGATGATTGTTTAAATATAAAACCCTTGCAAGTGCACAAGGCAATTGTACTACAGTGAGTATTGATAGGGTTGTCGAACCTCAGGGACGGTAAATACTTTTCCAAACTCAAGAGAAGAAAAAGATGTAGTTTAATTAATTCTAAAGAAAGCAATGAACTTTATCTAATCTAACTAAGATTTAATTAATATGGAGAAGTATCAAGGCAATGAATCCACCACTAGACATGCAATTACCACTCTCAATTATTATTAAGCATACATTGACATGATGTGGTAATTCGTGTTCTTGATCGGACACACGAATTACTAATGAATTTACTAACGTTCTTGATCGGACACGAAAGTTCATCCACTATTGTGTAATCAATCCTATCCTTGATCGGGCATAGAATCAATCACAACTCTATTATAATGCAATTAATCTTATCCTTGATCGGGCATAAAATCAATCACAATATCTAATTTCATTCATAATCAATCAAGTCTATGATCAAGCACTCAAAAGAAACTCATGAAATCGCATTAAGCATGAATCATAATCAACTTTATAGAATTAAACTATCAAGAGTAGCAATACACATCTAGGCCTTCATCAAGCCTTGACAAGGAATTTAGTTACACATAGAAAGAGAGAAAAGAAAGCTTGTTTATGTAGATCCATCGTCATGAATCCTTCTTCTTCTTTGCTCCAAAAGACTCCTTCTCTTGCTCCTCTCTAGCCTCCAAAGTATGCTCTCTAGTCTACCTTCTAATGCCCAAAACGTTCCTTCATAAGGCCTATTTATAAGTTTGAAGAGAAACCATGAAATCTCCTTCCAAATCCGAGTCAAAATAGGTCAAAATCGAGTTTTCCGTATACGGCTATCGATCGGCACTATTCACCGATCGATCGGTACTGTTCATGATAAATTTCCAGTAGATACGATCAATCAAATGGAGATGATCGAACGCGAAAATTTTGATTTTTTTCTCAGGCGATCGATCGCCTCATTTAGCCGATCGATCGGTTACTATTCATCCTGTAGCACTATTTTCCAATAGTCATAACTTTTTGCTCCGAACTCCGAATTATGCGTGGTCGGTGGCGTTGAAAAGCTGACTTCTTGAAATTTAACATGAGACTTAAATAAGTCCAATCAGAAATATACACACAAAGTTATGAATGTTTAACTCTTGAAGTCTTATTTCATCATATTTTTGCATCTTTGCTCTCATTTTCCTACAAAACCAAAAACTATATTAAAGTAGCAATAATTCTAATCAAACACTAGCATAAATATAAGTTTAGAAGATAATAAAATTAATATTTCATGTGTAGATCAATTGACAGTTGCCAATCCACACAAACTTTGCCTCTAAGCCTTTGCCTTCCATCACCTTTTTATTTCTATTCCTCCAGATCGCCCAGGCACCCATACAAAACAACTCGAATGTCTCCTCCTTTCCCAGCTTGATCATATCCCAGGCTAGAGCAATAAACGGCTAAGTCGTTGGCATAGGAAAAGTAGAAATCTCGTTCCAGCAGTTCCAAACATTTCTAGCATGAACACATGTTAGAAGTGGGTATAATAACCAATATTAAAACCCACTTACTATTGATATGAATGAGTGAATTGGGTGAAGGATGAATAGTCCCACATCCACACTAAGGAGGTGTTGTGGATGGTATATAAGGTCCAAGGTTGGCCTTTGAAGTTAGGCCCAAGGGCCATGTTGGACCCATGCACCTAGGTGGGCTAATCCATATGTGCGCGCCACCGCCGTTCAGCCGGGTCGGGTCGGGTCAACAAGATAATATTATTTTGGGACAAATTCAATTGGTTTGGTTTTCTAATTTATTTTGGTTCAAAAAAAACCGGTTTATTTTTATGACCGTTAACAGACGGACGCATCTGTTTAACGGGAAAGAGTTTCAACGGGCTTTAACGGGAAACGGTGTATTTTCAACGGGCTTTAACAGGATTTCTATAAAGCTTGAGAAAACGGGTTTTCTGGACAGTTTTTACTTGCACTTCGTCTTCCTCCTTTCTCCTCTCTTCTGTGAAAGCATTACACATCTGTGGTTCGCTATGTGTGCTGTTTGGAGTGCTCCTACAGTACATGGTTGATCGTCTTATCCTGGGAGGCAGATGCCCATGAGTCCTAAGCATCGTAGGGAGGGCGCATTCTGTCTTAAGGACAAAGTGTTTCGCTTGATTCGATCATCAGCTTCTTCTAATTATTTATTATCATCTTTGCAAAGGTACACATATCTTATCCTTAAGCCGAGTAACAGTAAGCAGAAAGTAGATTATTGAAACAATCTTAAGACAGAATGCTATTGTTATCTTGTACTTACTGTACTGTGTAATGTTTGGCTATTGTGGTTTCTGTTGTCTTATCGTACAATGAGGAACTGAGGGTAAAAATCTATGTGCAAAGGAACGAAGTAAGACAGGGAAGAAGGCTCTCTGTCAAAGGAATGCCTGAGACTCCTTGCAAGACCAACCAATATAGCTCATGTTCGGCGCCGTGGTGGAGAAAATGAACGTCGTCAAGGGAGTCTTCCGCATTGCCCAAGCCCAGACCCTCATCACGTTCTGTGGCACGATCCCCGGCTACAACAGCACCCGCGCCAGCCTCACCGCGGCCCTCGGCCCGAAGTGGGAAGCGTCCTCGGACACCCGATGCGGCAACCTCGACCCAGTCCCGGCCACGTCTGGCCCGGGCAGCTCGTCGAACCAGATGAACCCCAGCCCAATGGCTACGCCGATCACCTCCAAGATGACGCCTCCGAGGAGCATCTGGGTGAGGCCGACCTTGATGGAGAAAGGAGACGCCTTTGCTGCCTTCGTCAGAGCTACCTCTGCACTTTCGCGCACGACGGCCATGGTTGGGCCGATTGAGCTAGGCAAGAGGTTGGGACGCACCCTCTGGCGTCGTTTCAGAAGCCCAAGAAAGGTAGAGCTTTTTTGGGCAATCTGGCAGAACTCCGGCGCGCTAAGTCAGAAGAGGCCACTGGAAGGTGATTCACTCTGTCGAGTCCCTTTTCCCAACGGTGGCGGCCTGGCGGTGCAGAGCTTGGATCCGAACGGAGGCGTCGCTTCACTCAGAACGGCCATCGTGCTGTTGGAGAAGAAGACCGATCTGGTTCAATGTTTTTTTTTTCTGGTTCGAGTTATAAGGTTTGGGTTTAATTTCTTCCAAAAGGTCTAGTTCAGTGTATCAAACTCCAGTCCAGGTAAGTGGAACTCCTACGTTTTGTTTCCTAGTTTTGGGTCCTTTACTTGGTCTGAGTTTAAAGTATAAAAAGGCTTGATTTAATACACTTGAAGGAAAACTAGTATGTTCAAATGATTTGAGTATTTCAAATGCTCTCGTTAGGCGGGTGGCTTTTGAATCAAGTGGCATGTTAAGATCGGGAACAAGCATGACATGCAATATTTAAAGTTGTTCATTGGTGTGATATTGATATGCATGGAATGTGATATATGTATGCAATCTAACTTCATCAAATTTCCTTTTCATGAAATTAAAACAAATTATCATTGCTTGCCATGTGATACGTAGCAATGTTTTTGAATTGCATGTTAATCCCACTATGGATGGTAGAAATATTATGAATGAGAATGCTTCTTTCTCTTATATATGATTGAGTCATATGATATATGGCATAGTAGATTAGAACATGTTAATTATGATGTTTTACGTAGATTGATTAATATGGAAAATCTGCCTAAATTTAATATTGATTCTAATCATACATGCGAAACTTGTGTGGAATCTAAATTAACAAGGAAATCATTCCAAAGTATTGAAAGATGTACTGAACCTCTTGAGTTAATTCACAGTGATGTCTGTGACTTAAAACTTGTTCAAACAAGAGGAGATAAAAAGTACTTTATTACATTTATTGACGATTGCACTCATTATTATTATGTATACTTGTTGAGAAGTAAAGATGAGGTTATAAACATGTTTATATTATATAAAACAGAGGTTGAGAATCAACTTGGCAAGAAAATAAAAGTTCTAAGAAGTGATAGAGGTGGGGAATATGAATCACCTTTTGGTGAATTATGTTCACAACATAGTATTATACATCAAACCACGACACCTTATTCACCACAGCAAAATGGAGTTGTTGAACGGAAAAATAGAACTTTAAAAGAAATGATGAATGTCATGTTAATAAGTTCTGGGTTACCTCAGAACATGTGGGGGGAAGCTTTGCTTTCAGCCAATTATATTCTCAACAAAATACCTCATAAGAAAACCTTACAGACACCATATGAGTTATGAAAAGGTCGAAAGCCTTCCTACAACTTCTTAAAAGTGTGGGAGTGTCTAGCAAAAGTGGTAGTTCCTAATCCCAAGAGGATTAAAATTAGACCAAAGACTATTGATTGCGTATTCATTGGTTATGCCAATAATAACAGTGCATATCGTTTTCTTATTCATAAATCGGATATTCCTGATGTAAATGTCAATACATTGATTGAATCAAGGAATGCTTCATTTTTTGAACATATTTTTCCTTGGAATTCTACACAAAATGAAAGTTCTCTTAAAAGAACTTTGGATATTGCAAAAGACACTAGTGATGACCAAGAGGGAGAAGATGATGAACGTAGATGTAGTAAACGTGCTAGAACTTCAAAATCCTTTGGTCAAGATTTTCTAACTTATTTGTTAGAAAATGAGCCTCAAAGCTTTAAGGAAGCCATGTCCTCTCTTGAAGCACAATATTGGAAGGAGGCTGTAAATAGTAAAATTGAATCCATTATGCAAAATCACACTTGGGAGTTGGTAGATCTACCTCCAGGGAGTAAACCTCTCGGATACAAGTGGATATTCAAGAGGAAGATGAAGGCTGATGGATCAATTGACAAATATAAAGCGAGACTTGTTATCAAAGGATACAAGCAAAAGGAAGGTCAAGATTATTTTGATACATATTCACCAATCACAAGAATAACTTCCATTAGGATGTTAATCGCTATGGCTGCTTTGTATAATCTTGAAATACATCAAATGGATATAAAAATAGCATTCTTGAATGGTGACTTGAATGAGGAAATATATATGCAATAACCTGAAGGGTTTGTTGTACCGGGTCAATAAAACAAAGTGTGCAGACTTGTTAAATCTCTTTATGGGCTTAAACAATAGCATGAAAAATTTGACAAAATGATGATGTCAAATGGATTAAAAATCAATGAATGTGACAAATGTGTTTATGTCAGAGAAAGATCTTATGGCTACGTTATTGTATGCCTCTATGTGGATGATATGCTCATTATTGGTAGCAATGATGATATCATTAAAGTTACTAAGAGGATGTTAAACAAACAGTTTGACATAAAGGATATGGGTGTTGCAGATGTTATACTAGGGATGAAAATCACTAGAACATCTGATGGATATGTGTTATCTCAATCTTATAACATTACAAAAATCCTAGACAAATTTAATGAGAATGATAATCGTCCAGCGAGAACACCTGTAGATGTGACATTGCATTTAAGCAAAAACACGGGTGAGAGCATATCACAACTCCAATATTCTCAAATTATTAGACGTCTCATGTACCTCATGAATTGTACGAGAGCAGACATAGCATACTCAGTACGTAAACTGAGTAGATATAATAACAATCCAGGGGAAGACCACTGGAAGGCTCTAGTCAGGGTTCTTAGATATCTAAGATATACCTTGGACTATGGACTGCACTATACGAGATATCCAGCAGTACTAGAGGGGTACTGTGATGCAAATTGGATATCTGATACAAGAGACTCCAAATCCACAAGTGGTTATGTCTTTACTATTGGAGGTGCAGCAGTGTCTTGAAAATCTTCTAAACAAACGTGCATTGCAAGATCTACCATGGAATCAGAATTCATTGCACTTGATAGAGCAGGCGAAGAGGCTGAGTGGCTTGGTCATTTTTTAGAAGATATTCCAATGTGGGGGAAACCTGTGCCACCTATATGTATCTATTGTGATAGTCAATCTGCTATAGGTAGAGCACAAAGTAACTTGTATAATGGTAAGTCTCGACATATACGTCGGAGGCATAATACCATAAAATAATTACTCTCTAGTGGAATAATTTCCATTGAGTATGTTAGGTCAAAAGAAAATATTGCGGATCCGCTTACAAAGGGTTTTACCAAAGAACAAGTGAGCAATTCATCGAGGGGAATGAGCTTGAAGCCTATACATTAAGAATCACCATAATGGTAAACCAACCTAGTTGACTGGAGATCCCAAGATCTAGGTTCAAAGGGACAACCGAATTGTGGGGGATTCAAGGGGAATCACTATGGAGATAAAATCTCGTTCCCATTCCTATGATGATATAGTGATGTCTGCTGAATGAAACAGGATAAGCTTTGCTTTTAATAGTTCTCATAGCTTGACTTAATTCGAGTGGGGTATTGCAGGATGCTCCTAATGAGAATCACCTATATGAGTGTGAAGGAGCCACTTCTATGAGGATTTTAAGGCTAAATCTTCTAGAGCACTCATGAAAACCAGGTTTGTTCAGGGCCAAAATGAACAAAGTCATGAAAACCACAATGTGTCTGAGAAGTGATTGTGTGACTTCTATTGTCTTGGTTTACACAAACGGCTTATCAGTTCAAGACATCATGTTCACAGATTAGCCAGTAAACCCGATAGTCTTCACAAGGGAAGGTTAAAAACCGAAAGCTACATTTCCCCCATACATGATCTTCTCAATATTTACTTTCACAAGTTTTCTGCATTGTTTTGCATAAGTTATCCAGCCAATTCTCATTCATGTGGGGGATTGTTAGAAGTGGGTATAATAAATCATATTAAAACCCACTTATTATTGATATGAATGAGTGAATTGGGTGAAGGATGAATAGTCTCACATCCACACCAAGGAGGTGTTGTGGATGGTACATAAAGTCCAAGGTTGGCCTTTGAAGTTAGGCCCAAGGGCCACCCCACTTTTGTGGGGGAGAGAGATGTTGCATCCGCCTTCCACTTCATGTTTTCATGATCAATCAACATTGGCACTCTAGCATATGGTCCCAGCTCATCACAGATTGAGGTAATCGCATGGGGCTCATGGTTGGGCAGCCAATTATCTCCTTTAATGCACACTCCCTCTCCATTGTCGATCTTCCAACACTACCCCGACCAGATCGATCTAGCCTCAAGAATGCTTCACCAAACATAAGATCGATTGCTTCGACTTTTGGCCTCCATAAAAGAGGAGGGGAAGCATCGCTCCTTAAAAACCTGAAAAACAAAGAGTTAAGTATTATTAATGAGCCTCCACCCTTGCTTTGCAAGAAGTCACTTATTAATGGAAAAGGATGACACACCCACCGTACACGACTTGAAAAAGCACTATAAACTTTATTATCAACACTCATTGACAATCAATTAAGCAAAGCTAACTAACAATTCTTTTGTATAGGTAAATTGATTTACAATTAATTAACTAAAATCATAATCAGTTTTTTGTAAGCAATATTTTATACATGGCTCTGATATTTTTTTGTTGCCATACTTCATTGCATACCAAAAGATCCCAGCTTCAAGGAGCTGGTAGGAGGTACGGTTGAGATGATCAGATATGTAGATTGTCCCTTTTTGAGTTTCAAATGCTCTCTTTTCTACTGATTTAAACATTAGACTTGTAGTGGGGTTACGTTTTATGTTTTTCACTATAATCTTCAAAAATATGCATTCACCTAGATAGCACTGAAGATTAGCCTCATTTTTTTGTCTTGACAACAAGCGTGGCCTAATCAACAGCTACATTAAACATAGCAGAGAGTTAAGCAACAAAAAAAATTTGAAAAAAGAAATGGAGTAGAGGGAGAAAGATCAGTAAGCGAAAATGCAGGTAAGTTTACAAATAATTGAACATTCCCTTTTAAACAATTATTAATTTCTTATCTAAGCGCCCCTTTCTGTATTATTTTGTCTGGCCTTAAAATTAATTTTCAGGTTGCAAATTAGAATTGAAGATGCCAATGTCCTAGTGCTGAAAATTAAGGAAGATATCTGCTCGCTTTTATGTGAGGGAGCAAGAGGGGGATGCTCTTCAACATTCCCGCTCAAAGAAATAGCTCTAGCTCCACTTCTTTTTATTTTCTTCCTTCTTTAGTCAATACTCCCTTCTGGTGGATACATGTTTTTGAGTTTTTTCTTTATAAAACCAATCAGAGTCTTTGCCAGCGATGTAGATGGAATGATGATGGCCATTGATCATTAACGTAAACAAGAGAGCTTATAGTAGAGCCTTATATATCAAGTAAAATATTGTATGGACTTGATTATGTTGGAACTGGTTTAATCCGTGAGAGGCAACTATGAATTAATTTTTTTCAGTGTTGCCATAAAAAAGGAAAACATTTAAATGAGATCGCTCTCAAATAGCTTATATGAGGCTAATTCAATTCGTAGCCGTTGGATTTTAATTTGACGGTTGCAAACGACTACAAGGAAGTCACCTATTCACTAATTTAACACAGTGTTAGGTCATTTTGAGATGGAGGTCGGGTAATGGAATTAAGTTTATTTTTAACCCGAGTACCCAACGTCCGTATTAATATATATGTAATCTTAGTGAAATGGATGAAAGTTACATGTAGGTCCACCCCTGCTCACCTACCCACTAATTTGATATCCACCCTCAGATCGGAATCCAATGGACCAAAAGATTGGCCTCATGCTCCTTATATGAGAACGATCTCATGTAAGCTGTTCTCCATAAAAAAACTATGAATTTATTTGTCTTGAGTGGGAATTTTTCACTATTCCTCTATGCATGATCAAAATAGTTGAATGATTTTCCTAAATTTGTGTCAATCACGACTATGTAATACATAAAGAATGAACAGACGAAATTAATTGACCATGCATGTCTACCATTCCACTTCCAAAAGTAAGCTTTCCATTTGAACATACAAATTTATATAGATGTTATGAAAACAAATATGGGATTATTGCTTTTTCCGCAAAGATGGTCTTATTTTAAGCAAAAGTGCGTACTTTTGATTGATCATGGATGAAGCAGTTCGAAGTTCGAACGCAGAGGAAGGAGATCAAACTCAAAGTGAGCTGAGAGAAATTTATCGTGTAATTTTATCTTTCACTGATCGAACTGAAAGTTGGCTAAAAGTTTTGTCATGTAAGCCTACTTCCTCTGGACAAAGCCGTTCCAACTGGGGCATGCAAGAGTTGGGTTTGCAAAAGTTTACTTTGAGCGATACAATCCGATTGAGCAGAGTCTGTAATGAGCGACTCTTGACTTTGCAGGAACTAGCAAATTTTGCTTGCAGAAAGTGTCTTTCATTTTTCGGGAGCATGGAGGCGCCCAGATTAATCGGGCATCTATTTTGAGGGATGACTTTGATCTTGCCTTAGTTTAGCATCATTTTGTAATATCTAATCTTTCTGGTCCACATATTTGTTCTTTTAGTTTACATGAAGCCAAAAGAGTCGCTTGCAAGCTTCGTTAGTTCCTTTATCTGGCATTCAACACACTACAACAAATCAGGGCTTTTGCGACAAATTTTTTTGCAAAAAAATATTTTTGTCGTAATAGATACCTATTAGCGACGAATTTAAAATTGTCGCAAATAGACTATCATTTTTGCGACGACATGGTAAGTAGTCGCAAAAATAGTACTATTTGCGACCAATAGTCAATTTGGTCGCAAAATAATGCATATTTGCGACGAATAAGCCATTTAGTCGCAAACGTTAATGCTATTTACGACAACCTATATATTTGCCGCAAAATAATAAATAGTTTTTGCGACCAATTGTTATATTTGTCGCAAAATCAATAAATTTTACTTTTTATAAATAAAAATATTATTTTTTATATAATCATAAATAAAAATATTTAAAAATATATAAATTTTCCCATTCTCAGTATTTGCAACAAATAGACATTTTTGGCATAAGATTATCTTCTTATATTTTTTTATATAATGGAAAGAAGTAATATTAAAATAATTACAAAAAATGGCTAAGTACATCTCAACAAGGTGTTTTATAGTGAAAATATTATTTAGAAAAACTTAATAAATTTTGTATTTAAACTCAAAAAAGTACCTAAAATATTGATTATTAAATTAAAAAAATATACTTGCATAATTTATTATACATTTTTATGTTATTAAATAGATTTATTGTCAACTATAAGTTGTGTTAGTACCTTAATTACATAATATCAATGATATAAAGTTACAGAAGAGGAATGCGGTGTGATGGTTGTGGGGTATGTTTGAAGGATTAATGTACTTTTATTTGAGAGGGGTTCACATTATAGCATGGTAAAGAGGAAAAAGAAGATGGACTTCTATGCTTAGTTCATATTCGACTATGTATGAATGCAAGAACATTTACAATTATATCATAGGCACTAAAAGTATATGTACGATAAATGCTTAATAAATGCTTTTACATAGGTAACATGCTAGTCATATGATATTAATTACAACATTTAACTTATAGTTTTAATCCACCACGTATGTACTAAATGCACTATCAAATAGAATTGACCTATTTTTAACATTAAGCATGCATGAAAATCTACGAAATGCATAAATTTTGCGCCAAATGTAGTTAGGAAATATTTGCCAATTATGATAGAAAATTCCCTCTAAAACCAACAGATGTATTGAATGAAAAAGATAGTTGCATGACACTAACGCGTAGGTGCATGTGGTTCGCGGCACAGTTAGAGCACTTGATGCCTATCACACAAGTAGCGGGCCATACCCATGCACATGAGCTGCGACACATACTTGGCTTGACTCCAATAAAAAAACTTTATTTCCATTGATATGAGCCCAAGTCACGCTTTTTGGCGTGAGTGTTGGTGCTGTGGAGTGTCGGATTGCGATCAAGCTTTGCCCGTTATTAAAGCGGGAAGGCAGGGGTAAAACACGACCTGGTCACTCAAGCCCTGTTTAATGACTTATATTGTTCTATCTCATTCCGATGAGAAGGACCGGACGCATATTAACTTTTCCATCTTTTAATTTTGCCACAACCCTTGTTGCCCCCAAATCCCATCCTCCATTGTTTCTCCAAATCCTCTAGCTGGCGATTCGGTTTGGGTCAATTGGGGGCTGGTGGCGAGATGAATGTTCCATGGATGAATAGATGAGGAGAAACAATGGAACGTTAATCATATTTTTTAGTTAAAATAAGGAATAAAGTGGATTATTAGTAATTAAATAATTAATGTGCTCTAAATTGTTCAAATTAAATATGTTCTGTAATTATATAAATTATTTGGTGTGTCTAATGTAGGACATATTTTATTTATGTAGGTTCAAGTGCTTGGTATGCGGAATGGCCAAAGTAAAACTATTTAGCAAGTTTTGAAGTGAAAAAATGACCCAAGAGCTGAGATCAAGTGTAGAAAAGATTTGAACCATTGATGTACACTTAAGCGATTACGTGTTTTGATTTTAACGTACAGAGCGTTAAGCTTCGATCCGGTAGATGAAGATGATACAACGGGTTTTAACTTAGCCAATTGGATAAAAAAACAGAAGAACATGAACTGAACCGGTTCAGTGAGAAAGAAAAATAAATAAAAAAGAGGCCCGAGCTTCTGCTCGAGCCATCGGGTGTTCCATCCGAAAAGAGCTCTGCTCGAGCGACCGACAGAGAAGAGAAGGCGAGGTCGACGGCAGCCAGGGGTCTGGTCACGGCGGTGCGACCATGGGCTCGAGCTAAAGAGGTCGACGGCGAGTCTGATGCGGATGCGAAGGTTCCGGCGGCCATGGCGAGGAAGAATAGCAAAACAGATCCACGGCGTCGCGATTTGGAAGGGTCCTAATTTGGAAAGACGTGTTTGGAAAATCGAATCGGGAAAGACGAGCTTCGAAGCTGTTTTAGAATGGTAAGACGTGAAATTTCAGTTCGATTGAAGATGACAGAAGCGGTGATTTTGGCTTTGATTTAGAAAGTTTCAATTTTTGGGTGCTTCGGCCTTGTTTTGAGCGGTTTAAAGTTGGAATTTTTGCTACAAATTGGACGGGATTTGAAGGACAAACAACTGATTTGGAAGGCAGCCATAATGGAAGAGTTTCCTACACGAATTTGATTTGGGAAAAATTGCCGATTTAGAAGAACAAAGGACTGTTCCTGCAGTCTATAAAACAGAAAAGAGGCCGGCCGAGTTAGTAGTAAGCTATAATCAATGTTCTGCATTTTGACATTGCGTATCTGTTTACATAGATGATCTGTTGTCTATCTCTACTGTAGTCTACCTTGTTCTCTGTTGGCATATAGTTGGCTTAACAGTGAGTTTTGCACCTTATTATCGAACATTTATGAACTTCATCTCCATTTGTTCACTCTAATAACGAAGTTGTGTACATGATGCTCCTTAACTTTCACTAGGCTCTCCATCATTCATATATCTCTTGCATTGCTTGTGCTTGGCACAGACCGTTAGTTTGGAGACGCTAAAAAGCTATTGGTCCACCTGTGTGCATGCAAAGCAGGATTTTCTGCGATTACCTAACTAAGAATGATGAGTCAATGGATGATTTTTAGTGAAGGCAAAACAATGCTTAGATTATTAAAGTGATGACATGTAACTGAAAGTTTCTGATACCATGTGAGAACTGGATTTTGGAGTCCCTTGAGAAGAGCCAATTTCTAAGTTCATAGTGTTATGAATTATCCTATACCCAGTATTGTGGCCCCATCTTCTTCTGATGCTTCCTTTAGCTTATCCTGCAGGTCCTTGGCTGCCTGCTGCAAGTCCTTGAAAGATTCTCATAGTTTTTATTTTTTTATAACAGGAGATTATTACAGGAGCAGGGCATACGAGTGCGGTAGACTGGTGGGCACTTGGTAAGTTTCTCTTCTGTCCTTAAATGGTGATTACATATTGCTTGTTTGCTCACAATTTCAGGAATTCTTCTTTATGAAATGCTTTATGGCTATACTCTGTTTAGAGGGAAGACAAAACAAAAGACATTTGCTAACATCCTACACAAGGATCTTAAGTTTCCAAGAAGTATTCCAGTATGTTTTTCTACATGCATTATCTACTTTTTCTGTTGCTTTGACTTCAGTCACATTTCCTAATGCTATTTCTTAGTACTTAATCATACTGATACAAACAAAAAAATGGCACTGAAAATTTGACAGGATTGATTATGTTTGAGACTGCCAAGTATATCTAGTTTGACTTTTCCTTTTGTTGCATAATAATACCCCACACATGATTTTGAGATGTTTATATGCCATTATTCCTCTAAAATTTCAACAGTATTGAAGTAGACAACACCTAAATTGATTAGTGTTCTGGTATTATAATATATGGCCAATGTTTACCTCGTATCCATGAAGTCACTCAATACCCACCATCTAGAGGGAGAAATGTTGTAGGTTTACTGTAATTCTGTCTAGAGAGGTCTTCTGATTTCACTTTGTACAGTTGATTGAAGTATATTGCAGATGATGCAAATTGTTGTTGCATTCCCTGGTCGACTGTTAGTTCATGCAGAGATGGCTTCTTTGTGTAGGTAAGTGTCCAGGCCAGGCAGTTGATGTACCGGCTGCTGCATCTCGACTCCCGAAACCGACTGGGTTCCTATGAGGGTGCCAATGAGATCAAGCAACATCCATTTTTTCGTGGGGTGAACTGGCCCCTCATTCGTTGCCTGGTTAGAGCATGTTACTATCATAAAACATGTTACTGTATCTAAAGCATATTTCACATGTTTTGCATTTGCTTTGTGCTAGTTGTTAAATTTGTACCATCACCTCCATCATTGTCTTTTTATTTTGAAAATTTCTGGCATTCAAACTCTGGTGCTGGTTTACAGAACCCTCCTGACCTTGATGTACCTGTCCAAGTGACAACTAAAATTGAAAAGGAAGTCAAGGTTGTAGATCCTGAGCTTGCTGACCTCCAAACAACTTTCTGAAAGGTCCGCTCTTCAACTCTTTTTATTATGGAACAAATGTTGCAGACAAATTTTCAATTTAATTTATTCATATAATTGCGAGCAATTTAACTCCTGCTATTGCCCAATTTAACGAAGTATGTATCTGCTTCCAATTTCATGATATCCAGAAAGGTATTTATTATGACACTTTTGTGACATGAAATGAAGGTTACTTAAAATACTCTTATGAATGTGCTTGAAAAAAAACTAAGAATCTAAGTTCTTTTACCTTTTCTGTTTAAATCAATATTTCTTGTTTCTTGAATGTGAGCAGGGTTAGCTGTAGGTTTTGGCTGGTAAATCACTGTAGAATATGTGAACCTTTGCTACTGTGTCATAGGAATAGCCACTGCAACAAATCAGGGCTTTTGCGACAAATTTTTTTGCAACAAAACTATTTTTGTCGTAATAGATACCCATAGGCCTTGTGAAAATTGTACTCCCTCCGTCCTGAAATAGATGTTCCATGAGAAAAAAATGGAGCATCTATTACAGGGGGGAGGGTTTTTTTTATTATCGAATAGTTTTTGCGACGAAGTAATGTCGTCGCATAAGACACCAGACGTTTAAAAAAACTGAACAGCTATGTTTGCGACGAAATATGTCGTCGCAGAAGACATACAACATTTTTAAAAAGGAAGAACTCCTTTTTTGCGACGACATTATTCGTCGCAAAAGGGAGTTCTCTTTTTAAAAACGTTTTACGTCTTTTGTTTTGCGACGACATTAGTTCGTCGCAAGTCGTCGCAAACTTAGCTTCCAAATTTCGTCGCAAATGTTATTTTTAATTGATTATTTTCTTTTTTTCCAGGGAGGTTTGGCAACAAGAGTTCATCTTTTAGCGACGGCATATTTCGTCGCAATTATTATTTTTTTCGACTACACTCATCTCGTCGCAAATACTTTTTGTGACGGCGTATTTGCGAGAGTCGCGACGAGCTAGTTTTCGTCGCAAATAATATTTTGCGACGAAATTAGAGCTTTTGGCGACGAATATAGGCATCGCAAAAGCCATAATTTGTTGTAGTGACATGTCTTACCCAGGTTATTAGTACAGAGAAACAAAGAGGTAGGAAGCATGGATACGGCAAACTCGCTGTTGTATCCGTATTTTATATGTATCGATACAAATACGCGAGCGACACGATTGTATGTGGCCCTGCTGTATCTTAAATTAAATATATAATTTTTTTCGCGTGATTAAATTAACATAAAATGTGTTTGTAGTTTAACGGTTAGAGTAGTTATTTTTTAAGCCGTGGTAATGGGTTCGAGTCCTGACAAATGCAATATCATTTTTTTTGTAGATTCCTGCCAGTTAGAAATAATAAATAAAAAATAATTTATAGTTGTAATTTTTACAAGGTTTAGGAGGAAAATATGCGGTAATACAATACCAATAATGCATTTAAAATTTATATAAATAATTTTTTATTTGCCATATCGTATCCTACTTTTGGAAAATGTCCGTATCGTGTCACTGTATTCATATCCGTACTTCCCACAAATAAACTTGTTACTTAAAAAACACTCCCTATGTCCTAAAATATCTGTCACATCTTACAAAAAATTATTTTTTAATGAATTTGTGAGATGCTGCTAAAAGTCCCATTCTCCTCCTCTTGTTCACCTATCTCTCTCTCTCTCTCTCCACCTTTAAATGAATGATCTCCGTAATACTACCGTTTATAATTAGAGCACCATATTCATTGGCAGGTTATTTCTTCTAATGGTTGATTGTTGAACGAGGTTAACACCATATCGAACTGTCCCTCTTTGTTTATCAAGATGCATGTGTACCACGTGCTTCATTCCTAGTCTATTAAAATTGACCGGAGGGAGTATGTTAGTCTACCACTGTTCACTTTAGCGTCTAGCGTGACCGGCGACCATGTTTCGTCCTGACGTTGCCATTATCCTTGTATGTACCGCAGTCCATGGCAAGAAGTGCAAGCCTTTTGTTGACAAAGATGAGGACACTCTGCTTCTGCTGCCTGCCAACTGGTTTTCTGAACTGAGTAGTAGAATCTCACCTACATATGTTAGATTCCCATATATATATAAGTCCCGGTAACCAATAATTTCTCCTGTCAATGAAGGTAGGATTTCCTATGGATACATGGCTCACTTTTAATTAAACCAATTAGAAAAAATAATGTGCCAAAATTAGATGATATCGTTCCTTAATTATTCTCCGGCTAGGCAGTCAGAGACTACGACAACGACTACCTTATAGCGACCCTAGGTCGAGGTCCAAGAGCCTCCGCGATGAAAGGTGACTCATTGCTCAAAAAGCCTAGACTTTTAGTGTGGACTCCACACTTCACTAAAATTGACCAATTATACGATAATCTCAATTAAATGTGACCGGAGGACGTACGACGAACCACACGGAAAACATACATACACTTTCCTCCTAGAGCTTGTTTTCATTCAACCTCGTTGGAGTGAAAAATTATTCAGTTGATCGGTTCTACGGGATAGCCGGTGGATGTCCATTTTTTGACACACACGCAATAGTAAAATAATTGGATGTTCAGATTTTGACACCTAGCATCCCTATACTGTGTTGATCTTCCAATGAACCTATCCACTAACTGTCCCGTTGAACCAATCCACTGGATATCTATGGAGTTTTGGCCTCAACTTCTCGTTAAGTTATAGTAGCCTATAAGCTCATTACCTAGGAGCAAAATACTTCAAAACAGGAGCCGTAGCCATATCGTATCCATGTCGAACCCGTGTCCCCGTCAAATACGGTTGCATACGTATCCTACCTTTGTACAAGACGCCAACTATAAATTTCTTCATCAAATCCTTATTAAATAATGAACCATTAAACAAATGCAATATTTTTCATTGAAATTAAGCTTTTAATATAAGAACTTCTTACCTAAATATATACAAATATATATATTAAAATGATATTGAAATTTTAATATCTCTCCCGTATTGTATCCTGATTTTTTAAAATTTGTCATATTGCTGCACCTGTATCATATCTTACATGTGTCCCCGTGCTTCATAGCTCATTACATCGAAACTTATTGTGTGCTGCCTGGTGTCCCACGTCCATTATGCACCCGACTAATAAAAAGTCCCCATGTAGGCATCCAATTCCTATCCAGAAAATTGCCTACCCCGGGATCTAATTCCCATCTCATTGACCCCCCCCCCCCCCCCCCCCCATATTAGCATAGTCGTGTGGGGTCTAAATGAGAGAGAGAGAGACATTTACGGGGTCCAAATAGCAGTGTTGATCATTCACCAGGTAGGAGTTGTCGATACACGCAAACGCACACTAGTGTAAGTTATGTGCTAACGCAGATGTACTAGCAAGTAATGTAGTGATTGTGAGTTGCCCTGTGGTCGATGGCAGTGGGCGATATGTGGGCGGACATCTTCCTAAGAGGACCAAAAAAAATTTCCTCCCATAACGCGCAAATGGCACCTCAAATTTCTTACTACCAGTACTGCACTGCGACCATCAACAGAGACCTTCATCATGTTACCATGAAAATACAAAGAGACCGATCTTTGAACGGCAACAATTAAACCTCTTTTATAGTCCAACTGCTACCCGGAAGTTGATTATGATCATTTATTAATTTCGGAGTAGCTAATGCAAATATGAATGCACCAAGGAATGTTATTGTTGAGGTTATAAAGAAACTTGATGAGTAGTACTTTGGACTCTCAAACGCAGCTGATTGTGATCATCAAATTTGAGTTTTACCAACCCTTGATGAGGGCAGCGCAAGAAAGAGTTAATTTTCGTATGAGTAGAATGATGCAGACTAGAACTTCTGCTGGGCAATTGTCTATGAGCATCCATTTGCATAGAGGTACACAAGTACCCTAATCAAGGGTTAATTGCATATATCTTGATTTTCAAGTAGGGAAATGATAATGATTCGATGAATCTGTCCAACACCACCCCAATGTCATTCTGGTTTCTTATTACCCATTCCCCTTAATTACAAGGGCTCAATTTGATGGCCGAAATTTCAATGTGGCATATATGAACTATTTTCTAAATAGAAACCTCCATATAAACTTACATATGAGAGGACATAAAACCACATATCTGACAAAAATCAGGAGTGCAACATATTAACTGTATGGTGATCATCCCAATCAGCAAAACGTATAGAACATGTAGCAAATCTGACCAAAAAAATTGATGTAGTACAACCATACTATATGTTGATCGTCCAACAGACGAAAAATGTAAAAAGAAAATGGATTGTGCCGACTTATGAGACATATTTAGGATTAGTATTTACTTGATTCAATTTCCTGCAAACTTAGCCTCCAACTGGATAAACATGGACCTGAAAGGTTGATCTATTCAGCAATTCGAACATGCAAACATTCCCCATCTTGAGATTGTTCCCCAGGCAAAATTCAGACCAACCCGGACAAAGAGCAATTTTTCCGCTGCCATGAGAAATAAACGTTTCCCAGTTCTTGCCATTTGGGTCCCGGAGAATGACCTTGCTCTTGTTTTTGGGGAGGTAACGATGAAAGCTCGCAGGGATGTACTGCCCAATTAACACGCGAAACAATCTCAACAGTAGTAACCTTATACAAAGAAAGTGCAGCACATGAAGTTCATGAAACTCTGTAAATGGTATGAGGTCCCCAAAACCTAAACACTCATGATGTTGACAAATGGAATAAATGGTAGAATAAACTTGAGAAAACCAGAAAATATAGCTAAAAGGAGGAACCGACCATCATGTATAGGTTCTTGGTTACAGAAATCTTTGGCAAGCATTTTCTGAAAAAGGGAAATTTGGAACTAAATTTGTCCGGGTTATGACAAACTTTCGCTTTAACGATTGGAGTGAATTGGTGGAACTCTAACTTGTTCTTCATTGCAACCTTAAGAGCAGAAGGCTCATATGTCCCTAAACAAGAAGATATAGTTCAATTATTTAAATGACATTACCTTACAGAAGAGACCACATACCAAACTAGACACTGTTCAATCACATTAACCTGATTTGAATTGCACCCGCCTGCGCTCTTTTGACTTCTGAAAGTGACAACCAAAATCCTTCTTCATTTCATCAGCAACATGTCTCATCCCACTTGCTGTCTTGTGTCCCATGTCTTCAACATGATAGACATGGACCCGAAACATTGAACTTTCCAATAGTTCAAATATACAAGTGTCTCCCACTTTCATATTACTCCCTCTGCAAAATGCAGCCATACCTCGAGAAAAGAAAAGTCTACGTCCATGATTTATAAACACTTCCCATTTCTTGCCATTTGAATTTATAAGTGTGAATTTTCTCCTGTTTTTCGGAAGATAACCATGAAAGCCCTTGGGGATGTACTGTCCATGTATAACATCATACGAGGTAAGTCCAAAAATTTATACAAAAAAACATGAATAGCTCAGAAAACTCGTACAAAGCACAAATACTAACTAAAATAGTTGTTGAAAAGCTGATAATAATCGTAACAAACGCCTTTGCCTTATGGAAAGGGCCATAGTTTCGTGACCATCTGATGAGAAGTGTCATATAATAGTCTTTCATAACAGTTATTATCAAACTGTAAAAGGCATTATTATTGTCATGAAATCCCTAAAGGCCAAAGACCTGTGATGTCATCCTAGGTGGTACACATGGAGGAAGCTTAAGAAAGCAAAAAAAAAAAAAAAAGAACTCACTATCGAAGATGGCTTTAATACGTCTCTGTTTGATAAGCATCTTCTGAAATAGGGGAACTTAGAACTAAATGAGTCCTGGTTGTGGTAAGCTTTAAGTTTGTTCTTCATTTGAACATTTTCGTTAAAAGCTTTGTAATGACCTGAACAAGAAGATGTGCTTGAGTTTTTTAAACGGAAATTACTTAAAGAAGAAACGAAGAATCAAACCATACAGCATTCAGTCATAACCTGATTCAAATTGCACTCTGCTGTGTTTTTTTGATGTTTCTAAGTGACAATCAAAATCCTTCTTGGTTCCATTGCTACTACTTGATGTCTTCTGTCGCACATCTTTTTTGAGAGAAAAGACGTGGACCCGCAACCTTGATTTTTCAAACAGTTCAAAGATACAGGTGTCTCCCTCGTTGAGGTTGTTCCCTCTGAAACATGCAAACATACCTCCAGAAAAATTTCTATGCCCATGATTAATTAACACCTCCCAGTTCTTGCCCTTTGGATCTTCAACAGTAAATTTGCTCCTGTTTTTTGGAAGATGAGCAAGAAAGTCCTTGGGGATATACTGACCCATGTATGACACGATATGCAATACATAAACAATAATAGAATAGGTCAGTCAATTACACGATAAGATAGCTGGGACAAGGCGTATGATGATGATGTATTATACGATAGGTCAGTCCGGAAAGTTATTTGACAAAGAATCACAAAGTGCATACAGAAACTACAGTTAATAGAACAGTGAATTGAATTGCTAACAATCAGCACAAATGCATATATTCCTTATAAAAAGGACCGACAGATATTTGTCCCTCCATCTAATGAGAAGGGTCATGCAGTAGTCTTTTATTTTTCAATACAACGAACATATAGTAATTCCTTTTTGTAAGATAACCAAGTTTCCCAAAAGCTCGAGCTATTAGGAAACAAAAATCTTTATTCATTTATTATATACTCTAACATCTCCCCTCACGTGCAAGCATCCACCAAGCGTGGCACATAGAACATAATTGGGATTTAAACGCCTCCATCAAGACTAGAACCCTGTTGGGAAAAATTATACTTTTTCCCTCTTTTGAGTTAGCCAAGAAACACAAACAAATACACACTTCTCCACACCCACAATGATGCAAGTGAGTATTCTACACCTCCTTGATGTAGGATGCACAAGTTATCATACACACAAAGCAAGATTAGCAAAAAGAGCAATTCATCGAACACTTGGAAGACACAAATTTAACGTGGTTCACCGCCAAAACAACGGCTACATCCACGAGGTCTAGAGACCAAATGCACTACTACCAACTTTGGATACACTCTACTTAGTAGAGATTACATCAACAAGCAAGGGTAAATACCCTCTTATAAACTAAGGAGAAATCTCACCTTTAGGTGAAACACAAAGAATAGAGATGGAAGGATTACCACAAACCACCTATGATTTGTCTTCTCTTTCACAAGAGGATGCCTTGACTTCAAAAGTCCCTTCCTTTCCTTCTTCTTCTTCCTCCAAGAAAAACCAAGAAAAACCCTTTTCTTGCTCTCCAAAGCTCCTACAAAGTTGTAGTTTTTTTTCTTCTTCTTTTCAAAAGAACCCAACTTATACTTAACCCCAAGTGGGTCAAGTGGTGGGCCTCTCCACATGAGAGGGAAGCCCAACATCTTGGGCCTCACATGAGGAGGGAAGCCCAACAATTCTCCCCCTCCCTACTCACGTGGGAGCTCCCCCATATTAAACATGAGGGCCAACCTCACCCATACCGGCCCAACCTCTACAAAGTTCATGCTTCGCTTTAGGGACGGTCTTAGTCATCATATCCGACGGGTTTTTGTCGGTATGAATCTTCCTCAACTCCAAGAGCTTCATCTCTAACATGTCTCTTATCCAATGATACCTCACATCAATATGTTTGCTCCTAGAGTGAAAACTTGCATTCTTGCTCAAATGGATTGCACTTTGACTATCACAATGCACAACATAGTTGTCTTGCTTTAGGCCCAACTCTTCTATGAATCTCTTCATCCATAACATCTCTTTGCAAGCTTCGGTAATTGCAATGTACTCGGCCTCCGTTGTAGACAATGCAACACACTTTTGCAACCTTGATTGCCATGACACGGCTCCTCCCGCAAAAGTGATCAAATACCCTGAAGTACTCTTTCTTGAGTCAATATCTCCGGCCATATCCGAATCCGTAAATCCTTCAAGCAAAGATTTACCATCTCCAAAGCATAAGCATACCTTAGATGAACTTTTTAGATACCGAAGAAGCCACTTCACCGCATTCCAATGCTCTTTCCCCGGGTTTGGAAGATGTCTACTAACAACTCCAACGGCATGTGCAATATCCAGCCTTGTACACACCATTGCATACATCAAACTCCCTATCGCCGATGCATAAGGAATTTTAGCCATTTCTTCCTTCTCCCTTTCATTTGAAGGACTTTGTTTCTTGTGCAATTTGAAATAACTTCCAAGTGGGGTGCTAACGGGCTTTGCATTCTTCATATTAAATTTCTCAAGTACCTTCTCAATGTACTTCTCTTGTGATAGCCATAGCTTCTTAGCCTTCCTATCACGCTTGATTGTCATCCCCAATATTTGTTTTGCGGGGCCCAAGTCCTTCATGGCAAAGGACTTGCTTAACTCATGCTTCAACCTAGCAATCTTGTTAGTATCATGCCCAACAATTAACATATCATCAACATAAAGCAACAATATAATAAAGTCACCATCACCAAACCTCTTAGTGAACACACAATGATCCGAAGTTGTCCTCTTGTACCCATGACCCATCATGAAAGAATCAAACTTCTTATACCATTGCCTTAGAGCTTGCTTCAACCCATACAAACTCTTGTTTAGCTTGCATACCATTTGCTCCTTGCCTTTGACTTTAAATCCTTCCGGTTGCTCCATGTAAATCTCTTCCTTCAAATCACCATGAAGGAATGCGGTTTTAACATCAAGTTGCTCAACCTCAAGGTCCATGCTAGCGGCTAGACCCAACACAACTCGAATAGATGACATCTTCACCACGGGCGAGAATATCTCATCAAAATCAACACCTTTCTTTTGCCCAAAACCCTTCACAACCAACCTTGCTTTATACCTTGGATGTGAACTACTCTCATCGGCCTTCAACCGGTATACCCACTTGTTTCTCAAAGCTCTCTTGCCTTTGGGAAGCTTCACCAACTCATAAGTATGGTTCTCATGCAAGGATTTCATCTCTTCTTGCATGGCTTTCATCCATAAATCCTTATTTTCATGTGTTTGAGCTTCCACAAAGCTTTCCGGTTCACCATATTCGGTAAGTGTGACATACGTAGATGGAGGATACCTTGTAGATGGCTTCCTTTCTCTATCCGATCTCCTCAATGAGCTTGTTTCCTCTTGATGTGAAGACTCCCCCTCTTCCACATCACCTTGAATAGAGTCATCATCTTCATCTAAGTCACCTCCATTCTCAATAAAATCATCAACATTGAAATCTACATCATCTTGCTCCATTTCATTCTCTACATGATCATCACCATCATATGTAGGTTCATCACTTTCATTATGTTCTTCCCTTTGAACACCGTGTGAAGCTTGTGGAACATGGAACTCATCATAGACTTCATGCACAACTTGCTTTGGTGCTTCATCTTTGCCAAAGTCTTCAATTGTTTGATCTTCTCTAAATACCACATCTCTACTTCTAATGAGTTTCTTGTTCTTTAGGTCCCACAACCTATAACCAAACTCATCATCACCATATCCCAAGAAAATACACTCAATAGACTTGCCATCTAACTTTGTCCTTTGCTCTTTTGGGACATGCACAAATGCCTTGCAACCAAATACCTTCAAGTGTGAGTAAGAGGGATCTCTACCACTCCACACTTTTTCCGGTACCTCACAATCCAATACATATGAAGGAGACCGATTAATCAAGTAGCAAGCGGTGCTCATAGCTTCACCCCAATAGCTCTTCGGAAGCTTTGCTAAAGATAACATACTCCGAATTTTCTCCACTATTGTCCGGTTCATCCTCTCCGCCACACCATTGTGTTGAGGAGTATAAGGCACCGTTTTCTCATGCCTTATCCCATACTTACTACAATAATCATTGAACTTCCTTGAAGTATACTCTCCCCCATTGTCGGTACGAAGACATTTAAGAAGTTTCCCGGTTTGCCTTTCAACCATAACATGAAACTTTTGAAAAGTGTCAAACACTTCATCCTTACTCTTTATGCCATATCCCCATACTTTTCTAGATGCATCATCAATAAAAGTAAGAAAGTACAAAGAGCCACCAAGTGTTTTCTCCTCCATTGGTCCACAAACATCCGAATAAACAAGATCAAGCACATTTATTTTTCGGGTACTACTTGTAGAAAATGAAGCTCTATGTTGTTTACCAACTAAACAATGATCACAAGGAGTCAAAGAAGTACCTTTCAAGTTTTGGAGTGCATTCTTCTTCATCAAGAGTTCCAAAGCTTTCTCACTCATGTGGCCAAGCCGCCGATGCCACAAGTTAGCGGATGAGTCCTCAAGGGTAGCATTTACCTCACCCTTGGATAGTTGACCCTCGGTTTTGTAGAGAGTACAACATTTTTTCCCCCTTGCCACAACAAGAGACCCCCTTGTGAGCTTCCACATACCTTTGCCAAAATGTGATTCATAGCCTTCATCATCAAGTATTCCCGTTGATATGAGATTCAACCTCAAGTCCGGAATGTGTCTTACATCCTTAAGAATCAACTTGTGACCCACACTAGTCACAAAGTGCACATCTCCCTTCCCAACAATTTTCGAAACTCCATCATTTCCCATCCTCACCACCCCCAAGTCGCCCGACTCATATGTAGTGAAGAATTTTCTATAAGAAATTGCATGGAAAGATGCTCCAGAATCCACAACCCAACTAGTTGCACTTGTTGAACTCAAACAACTTTCATCACAAATATAAACCATAACAAGATCTTTACCTTTTTCCATAGCATTAGCTTCTTGAGCTTCCTTGCCTTGCTCCTTTAGTGAACCTTCCTTTTGTTCATTTAAGAACTTCTTACACTCCCTCTTAAAATGCCCAAGTCCACCACAATGAAAACATTTCATCCCCTTTCGGGATTTTGACCTCTTGCCATCTTTACCATTCTTTGGACCTCTACTCTTTGACCTTCCTCTTCTTTGTTCAGAAATCAATGCTTGAGATGAAGACCCCAAGGACTTTCTCCTAACCTCTTCATTCAACAAGCTACTTGTGACTTGGCTCATAGAAAGCACTCCATTTGGTGCCGAGTTACTAAGAGACACCACAAGAGTCTCCCAACTCTCCGGTAAGGAACTAAGCAACAATAAAGCTTGCAACTCATCATCCAAGCTCATCTTCATAGTTGCCAATTGATTTACAATGCTTTGCATTTCGTTCAAATGCTCCGCCACCGAACCATTCTCCTTAAACTTCAAGTTCACAAGCTTCCGGATCAAGAAGGCTTTGTTTCCCGCGGTCTTTCTTTCATACAACTCATGTAGTTTATCCCAAAGAACTTTTGCATCAACCTCATTAGACACATGGTGAAATACAACATCATCCAACCATTGTCTAATACATGCTATGGCTTTTCTATTCTCTTTCTTCCAATCATCTTCCTTTGTGTTCTCCGGCTTCACTCCCAAAACCGGTTCAAAAAGATTCTTAGAATACAAAAGATTCTCCATCTTAGCTTTCCATATCATCCAATTACTCCCATTCAAGCTAATCATCCTTGTGTTGTGATTCTCCATCTTAGTAAACTCAAAGATAACTTCCAACCTTAGCTCTGATACCACTTGTTGGGAAAAATTATACTTTTTCCCTCTTTTGAGTTAGCCAAGAAACACAAACAAATACACACTTCTCCACACCCACAATGATGCAAGTGAGTATTCTACACCTCCTTAATGTAGGATGCACAAGTTATCATACACACAAAGCAAGATTAGCAAAAAGAGCAATTCATCGAACACTTGGAAGACACAAATTTAACGTGGTTCACCGCCAAAACAACGGCTACATCTACGAGGTCTAGAGACCAAATGCACTACTACCAACTTTGGATACACTCTACTTAGTAGAGATTACATCAACAAGTAAGGGTAAATACCCTCTTATAAACTAAGGAGAAATCTCACCTTTAGGTGAAACACAAAGAATAGAGATGGAAGGATTACCACAAACCACCTATGATTTGTCTTCTCTTTCACAAGAGGATGCCTTGACTTCAAAAGTCCCTTCCTTTCCTTCTTCTTCTTCCTCCAAGAAAAACCAAGAAAAACCCTTTTCTTGCTCTCCAAAGCTCCTACAAAGTTGTAGTTTTTTTTCTTCTTCTTTTCAAAAGAACCCAACTTATACTTAACCCCAAGTGGGTCAAGTGGTGGGCCTCTCCACATGAGAGGGAAGCCCAACATCTTGGGCCTCACATGAGGAGGGAAGCCCAACAAACCCAAGATCTTTCACAACCTAGAGCTCTGTACCATGTAAGATAACCAAATTTCCAAAAAACTTGAATTGTTAGGAAACAAAAATCTTTATTTATTTATTATTTAATATTAGAATATACAATAAATGAATAAAGATTTCCGTTTCCTAACAGCTCGAGCTTTTGGGAAGCTTGGTTATCTTAAATGGTATCGAAGGTCTTAGGTTCTAGTCTCGCGGGAGGCGTTTATATCCCAATTATGTTCCATGTGCCGCGCTTTGTGGACGCTTGCACGTGAGGGGGATGTTATAATATACAATAAATAAATAAAGATTTCCGTTTCCTAACAGCTCGAGCTTTTGGGAAGCTTGGTTATCTTAAATGGTATCGAAGGTCTTAGGTTCTAGTCTCGCGGGAGGCGTTTATATCCCAATTATGTTCCATGTGCCACGCTTTGTGGACGCTTGCACGTGAGGGGGATGTTATAATATACAATAAATAAATAAAGATTTCCGTTTCCTAACCGTTCGAGCTTTTGGGAAACTTGATTATCTTATACTTTTAAGAGTTCTTAAATTTCTCGGCAAATGGCATGATTACTACAATTAGTTTCCAAAAGTCCAAAGACTTGTGCTGTTATCCAAGACCATGCAAACTGAACACATGAAAAGGAATCAATCTTTAGGGAAGTAAAGAAGTACAACAATTGAATGTTTACCCGAAAAAGAAAAAGCATATCTTACACGAACTCACCAACTTATGTGGAGACATCACGTTAGTCTTTGATAAGCATTTCCTGAAATAAGGAAACTTGGAGCTAAATGAGTCCGGGTTAAGACAAACTTTCCTGTTTATCCTTGAAGTTGGTTGGTTAAAATCTTGTTTGTTCTTCATTTCAACCTTTTGAGAAGGCTTGAATCGACCTGAACAAGAGATATCATCAATGATTGAAGTAGAATTCACTTCATGAAGATCAAACAAAAAACAATCAAACGCGCAATTGAATTTTTTCATAAATTTAACCTGACTCAAATTGCTCCCTGTTGCGTTTTTTGGACTTTCTCGTTTGAGTGTGCAAACAATGAAAATCTGCTTTGATTTCTTCACTCCCATCTCCTTTCCCTCTTGCTTCATAAACAGACTCCTGACTGTTTTTTATGCTAAAAGCATCCTCTCTCTCACAAGCAGTTTTATTAAAGATACGGACAGAGAAATACAAACGGTCATTGCATTTAAAGACAAGAAAATCATGTTCATGGAGGCTGTGATCTTTCACGAATGCCTTCCAACCTGCATCAAAGTAAAAGTCATTGCAGCTCCCCTCACTTATATTTACCCACCACTGGTCTCCACCAGGACCTTTTAAGATGACGTTGTTCGACGATTGCTTTGATATATATTTGGCAAATGCCGGTGGAATTTGCTGCAAATGTCATGCCATTATTTGATATGAGCACAGGTTTTTTTTTGCATCGTTAAATGAAAATTCATTCCAAGGTCAAGGATAGGTACAATAGATGATTCAAACAATATTATCTACCCCACAACTAGAGCAAAAAACAAAAGATGAAAAGAAAACCACCCCAAGAGGACTTGAAAACAAAAGCTATGGGAACTATAAAGAGCAAACTTAGATGGCAGAATTAAATTCTCTTCCAACAACGGAATCTAATTGATGTGAGAACAATTACATTGACATCCTTGAAAAACTAATGACAATTAGTACCCATGCTCTCAAATTTACTAGAATATAGGTATAATTGTGGATCTTTTATTTGCAGTTATCAAGTGCACGGGTCTTGGCAAAAGAAAAACAGAGGAATTTCTCAAACTGCGAGGGGATTTAATCAGCACCACAGCTACAGGAGAAGATTGATGGAGTGCCTTAGACAGAAATGCATGTGAACAAGCAATGTTCCTTAAACTAGGCAGTGCTCATAATGCAGTCCAAAAATATGTTCGAGCAACACCATTCTGTTATATCATTTCTAAAATAAACCTCACATACCAACAGTTGAATGATAATCATTCTCTTAGAAGAAATTAGAGACATAATAGCAACATTCCAAATTGTTCCTAGCAGCTGCATAAAGTAGAGCAAGATTGGAATGAAGAAAATAGTATCACACTTGCAGTGGAAATCAGTGGAAAGGAGAATGCTTACTAGTTGATGAGAGAAATCACCAAGCAAGACTTTGAAGAAGTGGGGCTTCCTCCTCACGACCCTCTGCCCCCCTAATGTTGCCATAATCCTATTACGTAGTGCAGTTCAGCAGCAAGCCACCAAGTGCAAGCCCTCTGTTGAGGTAGCTGCAGTTGACAAAGATGAGGACACACTCCTTCTGCTGCCTGCCGACTGGTTTTCTGAACTCAGGGTAGTGCAACTGCACATTGGCCGATACTGTCATCCTGCCTGCTATACATTCTTGTCTTGGAAAGATGAAACCACGAAGTGGCGGCGTACGTGCAACAGTGCGACCCATGCCTTTGAAGTGACTGCACCAGACAAACGATGAACTATTCCGTGGAGCACATGCACCCACCTGAAGTAGAATCTCACCTAAACTAGCCTACATAGGGTGATCTCCTGTCTGCGAGGATACATGGCACATCCACCTAATAAGAAAAGGTTGAGAAAATTCTTCTGTATGGATTACTTCTCATGGACATTCTCATTGACGTGTCTATTATGAATTTATAGGGAGGTAACCTTGTAGACTACTGTAGCATTTCTCATGGATGCGTGGCTTCCACTTCCCCTTGACTGCTGTGCATGTTGTTCTAACATGTGCCAATCACCTAATAGCGTGGTTATTAACCTCTCCCCGCTGTGATATAGAACTTTTTTTTTGTTTTTTGATATAGGGGGGATATAGAACTTGAGCTAGGGATTAAAACTCTTTTTTTTAAGCAGACAGGCCATCGATTTTCAAATAGATAATGATAATGGCCAAATATTGACTTACAAAACCCTCCAACTTTGGAGAAATTATTAGATGGCCCTGGCACAATAGTCCAGGGTGCTAGGGAACCGTCAATCTCCAAGATGGGCAGCGTGTTGCCAAACAACTGGTTGTGTATGCTGTCGATTATGCAAGTCAATGGCTCCATGTGCCCCTGCCATAAAACTGACGTGGCGCTTGCACTAAATAATTTATCTGATATCGACGGATGCCCTGAGTATTAAGCTTGTTGTACTCAATAATTTCTCCCAACTTAGCGTATGTTGTTGATTGGACACGAAAAAGTGTGCCGTGTGAGGCTCACTTTCTCAGCCAAGTCTCCAACCGATGGCTTTTATACTGTTTCTTTTCCTTCTCTTGTACTGTCCCTTGATACTGATCTTACCTATCTAGCAAGAAAAAAAAACAGGTTCGAGCACTTAAAATGGGAATCAAAATACATTCTCCACAAGCTTATGTGATCTTACATGCAAACCCAGGGAATCTATCCAGTCATTCATAAAATTTCATGCAACCATGAATAGCTCAAGGCCATTTTGGTTAACTATATGCAGTAAGGACTTTTGCCCTGGCTTGTGTGCTCTAACAAAAAGTCCGTTCAATTACTCACCATAGATTCATGTAATTTTTTTTCCCAATGGAATTCGTTTAACCTTCAAGAGCTCTTGTAGATATCGGCCCACCTGAAAGTTGAATAATGATTTATCAAATGTTAGAGAAGAATTCTATATCTAGAGTAGTGCTGTGTGTGCTCACTCTGGACCTCGCCGTGCACTCAAGGTGATGTATGTGCCCATGCTCAAGCCTTAGGGCCCCAACGAATGCAACCATACCATCACAAGTAATATCTACCTAAACTCAATCGAAAAGCTATAGAATCTGATATTGCGAGTGTTCAATGTAAGGTTGGCCTTGGATAATTGTGCAAGTTTTAGCTAGCAAATCTTCCCATAAAACTAACTATAAGGTGACCATTGTATAAAAAAATACAAGGTGACCATGCCAATCAGCAAAATTGGTGCAGTGCAACCATATAAATGTTTGCTGATTATCCAACTAACTGTAGAAACCAGAGTGATCTGTGCTGACTATTGAGACATCCCTAAGGCTTGTAATTAGTATGTACTGGTTCAATTTTTGCAAGATCGGCATCCAACTGGATAAACATGGACCTAAAACATTGATTCATTCAGCAGTTGAAAGATGCAAATATCTCCCATCTTGAGATTATTCCCCTTCCAAAATGCACACCAACCCCGGCAAAGAGATTTTTTTATCACCCCAATGAGAAATAAACGTTTCCCAGTTCTTGCCATTTGGGTCCCGGACAATGACCTTGCTCTTGTTTCTGGGAAGGTAATGATGAAAGCTCGCAGGGATGTGCTGCTCAAGTAACACAGGACATGATGTCAAAAGCAGTAAGCATATAGGGAAAATACAACACATTAAATCATGAGTAAGATGAAATAGAATAATATTCTCAGCCAATGACCATCACTATGGAGGCAGTTTCCTTGTAACAAGGATCCGATATTTTGTAACAACATCTAATCAGAATGGCCAAATAATAAACATTTCTTAAAAGTCGATAATGCTGTGTTTTCTCTGTAAATGAATAAAAAAACTCGGGTAAACATGAAAATATGGTCAAGGCTAAACTGAACATATGGTAATGCCTGTTGGATACGGACATTTTTGGCAAGCATTTTCTAAAGAAGGGAGATTTTGAGCTAAATGAGACGGGGCTATGACAAACTTTTCCTGTTCTTCATTACAACCTTTTGAGCAGAACGCTCGTATTTCCCTGAAAAAGAAAATATTGTTCAATGATTTATGTAGTATTTAATTAAAGAAGAGACTACAAATCGAACCAGAAGTTTCAATGATGTCAACCTGATTCAAATTCCATACTGTTGCGTTTATCTGATTCGTAAAAGTGACATTCAAAATCCTTCCTGACATTGTGGATCATTTTTTCGGCAGGGTAGACATGGACCCGAAACCTTGATATATCAAACAGTTTAAAGATATAAGTATCTCCCTCTTTGAGGTTGTTTCCTTTACAAAATGCAACAATACCTCGAGAAAAAGTAGGCCTATATCCACGATATATAAACGCTTCCCATTTCTTGCCATTTGGATCTTCCAGAGTAAATTTGCTCTGTTTTTGGAAGATATTGGAAGAAGTCGTTGGGGATGTACTGCCCATGTATAATAGGGAGGTCAATCCAAGTAGCTCATAGAAAGATAGAGTAGCATCTAAAGTGCATGCAAAGAGAAGTGACTTAGGTGGCTAACAACCATCACCAAAATGCGTTACTCTTTATAAAAAGGTCCATTTTGTGGTCCCATCTAGGAACGAGAAGGTATAATAATAATCCTTGTATAGGAATGCATGAGAAGTTGATCAGTAGTTGGCAAATGTCTGAAGACCTGTAATGTTATCCTCGACTGTAATAGTATCTAAAAGCTCAAGATTCGGACTTGGCTCCACAAGACCACAACCATTAGAGTTTAGTCTACCCCAGTCTCAGCGGAGTCAAAATGGAGTCATATAATTAAAGAATCCCACCGTCCGGAATTTTTATTGTGATTTTCAGAATGAAATAAAATTAGTTCATTTTGGAAAATCTTATAGTAAAAATAATTCTAGATAGAGGGAATATTGAATCTGTTATATAAACAGAAATATGTAAGCTACTAAAATTGCTCTACACATAAAAAACTAAAGTAACAAAACATTGTTATACATTATGATATACACCAAGTAAAAATAATTATTTTCTATAGCAAATTTAGTACATTCAATAAGAAATGAAAGGAGTAATATGTTTTTTAATTTTTGGAAAAAGGCATTATAGACAAGACAAGACGATATTAAGCTACCGGAATTTGAGTTTTAGAGGTTGAGTTGGGAGAAGTCAATGGAGTTAATTATTAAATTGTGTTATTTTAAGTTACTGTAGCGTTTGATTCGGATATGTAACAGCATCTCCCACAGGTTATGTCAATAAGAACAGTTGGAGAGGTTGAGGGGACCAAATTGGCATGAGCCAGTGCTTGTGTAGCTATGTGAAGGATGGGTCACTCCAACAGTCATCCTTCAAATTTAAATTGTTGTCGTTATTTTAAAGTTTTGACTCAAGTGAATTGGAGGACCGGATCACTCCAACAGGTCCTTCAAATTCAGTGAAGAGTGGGAGTGAATAAAAAATGATAAACAAATCTGCCTTTTTATCTCTCCAATCGGACCAATCTAACAGGAAGAGAGGGTCTGCCTTTTGCCACCTCTTAAATTGCAGACCTGTTGGACATGAGAGAGCAATCAGGTCTGCAAATTTGTATGCCATGTAGGATATTGGCAGATCTGTTAGAGTTTCTCTAAAGATTGGACCATTGAGTTTTGGGGGCTGTCTGGACAGTGAATTTGGAAGAAAGATATCCAGCGAGTAAAATTGATGAGACCCATCCATACGTGTCAGGTGAAGCTCTAAAGTACTGAATTTGGTGAATGAGGTGATTTTGCTCTGGATCAACTAGAGTAAATTCACCTCGCGAAAGTAGTTTAAACTTGAAAGTGAGAGGAATTGAACTCTCACATGAAATTTTCTTACTTCACTAGCTAAACCAACTTCGGCAAAGATTCCTTTAGAGGGACGTTGGATAAAGGGTACATTCACTATCCAAACAGCACCAGAAGTTTTACTAGAGTAGATGATACAAATCAAACGCAAGAAAGTAAAGAAGTACACATATAAAAATGCTAACCAAATAAAATTACCTGCATTTCGTGAAAAATGGGAACTTGGAGCTAAATGAACAGGGGCTGCACCAAAAACCTGGACCTAACCTAACCCAGATGGAACCGACCCGACATTGACCCTGGTAGGTTGGGTCGGGTCCTATCTCGGGTATGGCCAGTTCCAAGGTTTTAAAACCCGGGTTCTATCTCGGGTCGAGTCGGGTTTTACTTTAAAATACCCAAAAACTAACCCGACCCGAGATATATTATTCAAATAATTTATTATTTAATATATATAATTTATTATTATTTTATTAAAATCTTGGGTTCTTGGGTAGGGTCGAGTATTGTGGATTTTATCTCGGGTCCGGGTCGGGTTTAAAATTCTCAGGTCCTATCTCGGGTAGGGTCGTACCCGACCGGAGATGCAGCCTTATAAATGAGCTAGGGTACCACACACTTTCCCTTTTACCCTTGTAGTTGTTTGGTAAAAGACTTCTTTGGTCTTCAATTCAGCCTTTTGATATTCTGGCCCGTATTGTCCTGAAGAAGAAGCCGCGTTCTATTATTTAGCCAAGTTCAATGATTTAAGTAGCATGCCCAAGAAGATAAAAGAAGACAACTAAAAGAACAATAAAATTCTCAATAACATTAACCTGATTCGAATAGCTCCCTGTTGCGCTTTTTGAACTTTTCAGTCCAACAACAGCAATCCGGCTTGATTTCTTCACTCTCATCTCTTTTCCCACTTGCTTGATAAGCAGACCCTTGACTGTTTTTTGTACTAAGTGCATCTTCTCTCTCACAAGCAGTTTTATCAAAGATACGGACAGAGAACACAAACAAAGGACTGATCGCTCTGCTATATCTTGTTGAAGGGACTAAGGGCGGGCAAGAGAAGCGCAGCCTCTTTTAGCTAAAATGTCATTTGTAGGAGGGTTAGGGGGAAAGCGGAAAATGGCTACTAGGGAAGCGTGATGGGATGTTTTAAGAAGGGAGCCCTAAATGTGGATACCAATAATTCAATACACAGAACAACATTTCTACTCCCTCCGTCCAGGATTATTATTGACACAAGGTTTTCCAGATGAACTCATTTTAGTTCATTTTAAAACACCTTATGTTAATAATGATTCACCACCACTCTACCTAGATAAAACATTTGCTGCATCACAACTTAAAATGAATGGAAATTCAAAATCACTTCTTTTACAATGGAAAAGAAATATCACTGTCTAGATTTAGGATGAATGCTGGACAGTCATTGAAGTTTTAGAATCACTCCAGCAATTCAGACAAAAATGACCATACTCAGTTCATTGTGATCATCCAATAAGCGAAAACCATAGAACAAACATTGGTTGGAACACATAAGGAGGGAATGAAAGCACATCCTCCTCATAAACTTATGTTATCTTACTTGGAATCCAGGGATTCCATTTAGTCAACCGTAGAATTTCATGTAACCTTGAATAGCTCAAGGCATTTTTAGTTAAATACTAGGGGCCAAGCATTGATGAGTTTTTCCCTTGCTTGTGTGATCTAACATAAAGTCCGTTTAATTAGTCATCATAGATACATGTAACCTTTTTTTCCCATGAGATTCATCTAACCTTCAATAAGCATGTACATAAATTGACCTACCTCAAAGATGAGTATGATGATCCACCAATCTCGAGAGTCATGCTACGTTTGTTCACTCTGCACTCGAAATGATGTATTGGCCGATGCTCAGGCCCCAGCATCTGATATTGGGAGCAAGCGTTAAGTGTATAATAGGACGTCAGATAATCGTGTAAATTTTCGCTAGCAAATCTGACAAAAGTGCAGTGCAACCATACTAAACTATCAGCCCAATCAGCAAAATGTATAGGGTACATGGGACCTAATCTATAATCTAACAAAAAAAGTGGTGCAGTGCAACCATTCTTGCTCATAATCCAACCAATTGTAGAAACAAGAGTGATTTGTGCTGACTTTTGCGACATCCTTTAGGTTAGCAGGTACTCGGTTCAATTCCTGCAAGCTCAGCCTCCGATTGGATAAACATGGACCTGAAACATTGATTTATTTAGTTGCTCAAAGATGCAAATATCTCCCGTCTTGAGATTGTTCCCCTTACAAAACATAGACCAACCGCGAGAAAGTGCAATTTTTTTACCGTCACGAGAAATAAGCATATCCCAGTTCTTGCCATTTGAGTCCTGGAGAATGAACTTGCTCTTGATTTTGGGAAGGTAGTGATGAAAGCTTGCAGGGATGTGCTGCTCAAGTAATACAGGACATGATGTCAACAGTGATCTTAGAGAATGAAAGAGAGTGAAGGAGAATATTGATCTCAGCTAATGACTATCATCACGGAAGCCGTTTCCTTAAACTCCCTCCATCTTGTTTTAAATGCTCCATCTGAAAAAAATATCTGATTCTTATTGGATGGTGGAAACACCAACTAATGGGGGAAGATGAGGTTCATAATTACATAAATTGACTGAATGGAGCATCTAGACTAGGACTGTCCTCTTTTCTAGATAGAGCATCTAAAACCGGTTGGTGGGAGTATTTTGTAAGTGTTAAGTTGAGTTAAATATTAAAAATAACCCTTTCCCACATACTCGAGCTTTTGGGAAACAAGTTATTTAACATGGTATTAGAGCCCACGTCTTGGCAAGTCCCATAGGGAACAATTTTCTCCCATTATTATTCCAGGCATATTTTTCCAAGATCCTGTTGGTTTACCTTCCTCCTCTTCTCTTATTATGTCCATATGCTAAGCTTTGGTGAGTGCTTGCACATGCGGGAGTGTTAAGTTGAGTTAAATATTAAAAATAGCCCTTTCCTACTAGTTCGAGCTTTTAGGAAAACAAGTTATCTTACATAGTATCAGAGCTGAAGGTTCTGGGTTCTAGTCTGGCTCGAAACATTATACCTCAATTATGGGTTCTAGTCTCGAGGCATTATACCCAAATTATGTTTCATGTACCATGCTTGGTGGACCATTGCACATGAGGGGGATGTTAGAACACACAATAAATGAATTAATATTTCCATATCCAAATAGCTCGAGCTTTTGGGAAACTTGGTTATCTTACATAATAAACGAGGATCCTATATTTTGTAGCTTCGATTCAAGAGGAAGGCCAAATATAATCATTTCTTAAGAGTTGATAATGCGCGTATTTTCTCTGTAAATGGATGAATAAACTTGGGAAAACAAGAAGTATGGCTATGAAGATAAACTGACCATCTTGTACTGCTTTCCAGTTGCGGGAAACTTTGGCAAGCATTTTCTAAAGAAGGGAGATTTGGAGCTAAATGAGTCTGGTATTTGACAAAATTTTCCCTCAACCCTTGGAGTGAATTGGCAGAACTCTTTGTTCTTCATTTCAATCTTCAGAGAAGAATGCTCGTATTTCTCTGAAAAAGTAAATATTCTTCAATAGTTTAAATGGAATTTAGTTAAAGGGGTGACTACAAATCAAGCCAGAAATTTTCAATGATTTCAACCTGATTCAAATTGCACCCTGTTACGCTTCTTTGATTTGCAGAAGTGACAATCAAAAACCTTCTTGACATTGTGGGTTACTTGTCTTTCCCCACTTGATATCTTCTGTTTCATGTCTCTTTCGACAGGGTAAACATAGACCCGAAATGTTGATACGTCGAACAGTTCAAATATACAAGTATCTCCTTCTTTTAGGTTGTTCCCTCTGCAAAACGCAGACATTCCTCCAGAAAAATAATTATGACCTCCATAATTAATGCACACTTCCCAGTTCTTGCCATTTGGATCTTCGAAAGTAAATTTGCTCTTGTTTTTTGGAAGATAAACAAGAAAGCTTTGGGGGATGTACTGCCCACGTGTCACATCATATGAGGTCAGTACAATAAGCATATACAAAGATAGCTAGAAGTGCTCAGGAAAGGGAACAAAAAAGAGTCCAAGTGTGATATTAGACGGGACAAATGGAAAACATGAACATGAAAACACAAACTTACCATCTTAATTGGCCTCCTCACGTGAGTCTTTGATAAACATTTCCTGAAAAAGGGGAACTTGGAGCTAAATTTGCCTGGATCAACACCACCTTTCCCTTTTATCCTAGAGCCTTGTTGGTAAAAATCTTGTTTGTTCTTCATTTCATCCTTCAAAGCAGAAGGCTCGTATTTACCTGAACAAGAGTACAAAACTAAATCATTTTAAATTTATCGTTGTCTTAAAGAAGAGACCACATTTCAGACCAATAATTTTCTACTCCCTCCGTCACTTTTAATGGACCACAAATCAGACTAAAAAACTGTATCTATTAAAAGTGACAGGAGGGAGTATCCTATATTAACCTGATTCATATTGCACCCTGCCGTGTTTTTCTGACTTCTCAAAGTGACAACCAAAATCCTTCTTGGTTTTGTTGGTAACATGCCTATTCCCACTTGATGTCTTCTGCCCTACCTCTTTTTCAAGAGGAAAGATATGGACCCGAAACCTTAATATACCAAACAGTTCAAAGATACAAGTGTCTCCCTCTTTGAGATTGTTACCTTTACAAAATGCAATAATACCTCGAGAAAAAGTAGGTCTATCTCCATGATAAATAAACACTTCCCATTTCTTGCCATTTGGATCTTCCAGAGTAAATTTGCTCTTGGTTTTAGGAAGATAACGGAGAAAGTCCTTGGGGATATACTGCCATGTATGACATGATAGGGAGGTCAGACCAGAAAGCTCATAGAAAGAGTACCATACAAAGTGCACACAAAGAAAGTGCACTTAGTAGAGCAGTGATTTAGGTGGCTAACAATCATACCAAAATGCATTTTCCTTAGAACAAGGTCCTTTTTGTGATTCCTCTGTTGGACGAAGGGTCATATAATAGGCCTTTTGTAAGAATGTACGACAAGTTTATCAGTAGTTGGCAAGACTATTACATTAAGATCCCAAATGTGTAAAGGCCTGTAACGTTATCCTCGACTTAGTAGTATCTTAAAGCTCAAGATTGGGTCTCTGCTCCACAACCATTAGAGTTGAGTCGGCAAGAAGTTTCAGCAGAATCAAAATGGAGTCATATAATTATATAGTTACTAAAGAGTGAACTAAAATAAGTAAAAACATTGTTATACATTATGATATACTCCCTGTCCCACATTGAGTGTCCTAATTAAGCGAAATTAATTGTTTTTTCAAAAATCAAATGTAGTACATTTAATAGTAAATGAAAGGAGTACTAATTTTTTCAAATTTCGGAAAAAGAAAGCATAATATACAAGATTCGATGATATAAGCTACGGAGTTTGAGGTGTTCTAGAGCTTGAGTTGGGACTCGGGGGGTCAAGGGAATAAATTATGAAATTATGTTACTATTAAGTATCAACAGTGTTTGATTTGTAAATGTAGAGGATCGGAGTCATGATTGAGTTTTTAGAGTATAATGGAGTTTTGAAACTATAGACTGTACAAATCAAACACATAAAAGCAAGAAATTAAGGAAGTACATGTATAGAAATGTTTACCAAGCAAAGAAAAATTGCATCTAAAATCATGAACTCACAAAATTACGTGGACGCATCAAATGACTCTTTGATAAGCATTTCTTGAAAAATGGCAACTTGGAGCTAAATGAGCCCAGGGTACCACAAACTTTCCCTTTCACCCTTGTAGTTGGTTGGTAAAAATCTTCTTCGTTCTTCAATTCAAGCTTTTGGGATTCTGGCTTGCATTGTCCTGAATAAGAACCCAAGTTCAATGATTTAAGTAGCATGTAAACATGAAGCTAAAAGAAAACAACTAAATAAAAACAAAATTCTCAAAACATTAACCTGATTCGAATTGCTCCTTGTTGCGTTTTTTGGACTTCTGTTTCTTTGTGTGAGGCTTGAATTCTTCACTTGCATGTGTTTTCCTTCTCGCTTGATACGCAGATTCCTGACTGTTCTTTGTGCTAAAAGCATCTTCTCTCTCACAAGCAGTTTTATCAAAGATACGGACAGAGAAATGCCTTTCACCATTATATCTGAAGACAAGAATATCATGTTCATGCAGGTGATGATCTTTCACAAATGCCTTCCAACCTGAGTCAAAATAAGTGTCATTGCAGTTCCCCTGACTTATATTTACCCGCCCCAGGGCCCTTTAAGCGAGCTTCGTCGAATGCTTCCTTTGAGATATGCTTGGTGAAAGCTGGTGGGATCCGCTGCGAAGCTCAGGCCTTATGATCCCCAGTTATTACAGGAAGATGAATAGTTCACCACCCTACGGTTTAGCCAGCCAACACCCCAAAACACAGATGGTGGATATCTACCGTCTGAAAATACACGGATGGTGAACATCCAAAAATTTGTTCCTTAAACTAGGCAATGCTCATAATGTGTTGCAGAAATATGTTCAAATTTTAATACAAGCGAGTGAGCCATAACCAATTTCTGTTCCTTGATTATCCCAAAAAAAAATACGCAATGCTCATAAGGTATTACAGAAGTGTATTCCAACAACTCGATTATATTATTTCATGTCTAAGATAAACCCTGTTTAACAACAGCAAATCATCATCATCATTGGCACAGAAAACATATAGCCAAAACAGCAGCAACATCCTATATATAAATGCAGCTACAAAGAGTTTACCAAAATTGTGATGAAGGAAATAGCAACACTTTGCAACAGACAAACCAAAAACAAAGTCAATAGGAGAACAAAGACGTAATGAAACTTTCTATAGTCTGTAGTCCATCTTTCTACAGGGACAGTGATATCCCTCAGTTTTCCAGGGACATCATCGCATTGATGTAGGAAAACTGATGTAGAAATATTCCTTCTACATATATACTCTCACATAACACATTTGTGCAAAAAGAAGGGAATAGCTTACGAGCTGATGAGAGAAATCGCCGAGCAAGATCTTGAAGAAGTGGGGCTTCCTCTTGACAACCATCTTCAGACCTCCCATCGCCATTCACTTTGCCGCCAAGTCAAGGTGCAACGCTTTCTTTAGTGCATTCAGGCCGCAAGAAGTGCAACGCATACGTTGGCAAATGGTGAAGATGAAGAGACTCCTGATGCTGTCTAGATACCATGCCTGTCTGGGAAAGGTGAAAGGGCGAAGTTGAAAGTGACCCGTTTCTAGTGAAATGACACTGCACCAGACCAAGGGCAAGGCCAAGTGCAAGTGAAGAGGGAACTGGTGCAGTGTTGCAGTTGAGTTGTTCTGCTTCTTCCACAGTTTCCTGTGATCTTGCTACTTTTCAACCATCAACACTTGATAGCCGATAGGCTCTCATCTCGTGGCGGCTCGGGGCCTCATGATGGTTATTCCCTGACTATGGACCTGCTCAATGAAGCTAGCATTTCTCATTTGGGAACAAATTGATTTACATTGTGAACGCTTTTTTTTCGTGACAATTCTTGTTGGAACTTTTGTTAGTTTTATCATGAAACAATGTAAATAGATTCTGGCGATCGGCGTATCAATTGTCGGACGATTTCGGCAATCCGATCGATTGGCCCGCAGAGGCGATTTTTTTTTTGTCTTCCAACGGTCTAAAACAACTAGTTTTACCGATTTAATGCCCAATTCAATGGGCATTGAGACCAGATCTTGCCCAAACCTTCTTTTACTATTTCCTATATATTTGAAGTGTTTTTACAACTCGTTAGAGAAGTTTTCTATGTATTTGCTTTGAGAGCCAACTTCCATGTATTTGCTTTGAGAGCCAACTTCCACCGCAGCTACAAAGAATGATTAAGGCACACCATTGCTAGGTAGGTTTGAGATTCTTGGAAGGAAATTGGCATTAAGATACCTTTAAACAAATTGACAATTGGTCAATAGAGAACCAATAATCCTTAAGAAAAGTTTGACGAACCAAGGCTCAAAGGATTTCTATTATATCTTCTTTTTTCTTATTTTGAAGGAATAATTGTTCAACAATTCTCAGCACCTTGCATACATACTATATACATGGCCATGCAGCTTGTGGAAGTGAAACAGCCAGTTTCCACCCGATGGTGACGGGGGGAGACAGGCCGGCAACCGGCTCATGGTTGATGTCAAGGGGTGATTAACTTGCCATTCAGGTTGTGTGGCTTATTGCAAAAAGGTATAAAATTGGGATCAGGTAGGTTTCATACAAATGTTTAAGAATCAAGTATCTACTTGATTGGTAACTTGGTATTTTATGCTCATTCTATACTAACGTAAGATCTATTGTAAGATATGGTAGAATCTGAATCATGACACTGTCATACCCAAGTGCTAATTTTTCTCGTATCCTCTACCTTATTGCTATGACACTCTCTCCACTTGATAAAAAAAGCCACCGGGAAGAAAAGGTCATATGCATTAGCACGGTTGATGAATAAATTTCTTTCACAATACTATTTTTTCTTATTTTCAGTAGAGCACAATAAACGAGTTCCTTTTTTTAATTAAAGTTCCGCAATAATTGGGAATTATGGATCCATCCCAACTAGTTGGGTCATTGACTCATTGTTGGCAGGGGAGGATGTCAAAGAGATTCAGGACTTACACACCCTCCAAGGCTCCAATTCCTTGACCCTTTCTAGAGTGGTGAGAAGATTCTTTGGCGCTCCTTGAAATGATGAGCTTGGAATTTGGCAAAAGAATGAGGTGGTTGCGTCAATGACTAAATGACTATAAGATCAGTAGTGGCACTCTTTTAAAACCAGGTTCGGCCCGGCCGGTTGAATTTTGTTGAACCAGACCCGGTTCTTTTTCCGGGAGGCCGGGTTGAAGACCCGGCGGGGTCATTCACGAGCCAGCCGGGTTGACCCACGAACGACTGGCAGGTCGTCGGTGGGTCGGTCTACTGCATCGCTCCGGCTGGTTTTTCGGCGGAGTAGTGAAGGAGCACCTGATGGACGATGTTGGCGCCGGCGCTGTCACCTCCGAGGATGACCTTCCCAAAGTCACCATGCTCGGCGAGCCAGGGGTCGACCGTGGCGCCAACTGGGTTGGCAAAGCCACTGTCGGGTGAGTGGGAGAGAACTCTTTGGAGGGACATCCAGGAATCCTCGTAGGTGGCGGGGAGGGGGTCCTTGGGGGCGCGGCGGTATTCAACGGAGACGACAAAGACGCCGTGTAACACCTGGCCGCAGGAATGGCCAGGTGTGAGACAACATTCAGCAGCTGGCTCGGGGGTGGTGGAAGCCAGCTGCTTATATGGGAGAAGCGGTTTGGGGAGATGATGGGTGGAGCCTGTGGCGACCTCGGGCGACGCTGGCGACAACAACAATTCCGGCGACCTCGACGGCAAGTCCGGTGGCACGAGGTAGGATCCTATACCCCCTTCATCCATTTTAATGTTTCCTTTTCTTTCCTCCCGCCGACGGGGGCGTTGACGGCGTCGGTGAGGAAACAACGCCGGTGTCGGCCATGCCGGGAGGCTAGGAGGGAGCCCAGAGGGGCGGCAACACCGCCGCTGCTCCAAAAGAGGGAGCTTTGGGCGGCGAGCTGCGGCGGCAAAGACCGCGGTTGCTCGAGCCGTCAGTCAGTGCATCGCCGGAGAAAGAGGAGGGGAAACAGACCGGAGATGGCCGAGGAAGCTCCAGGGCGATGGCGGAGCTTCCGCCGGCCTGGAAAGTTGCCAGCTTGGCGGCGAGCCGCCGCGACAAGAGTCGCCGGCGCTCGAGCCGCCAAGTAACTTGAGGCGGCACGACGGAGGGCGAGACTACTGGGCGATGGGGCCAACGGCAGCCGCCGTAACGGCGTCCCATCGCCGGAGAACCCAGCCCAGCGGCGGCGGCAGCGGCGAGAGCATGCTGCCGCCATAGCCATGACCAGTCGTCTCGTTGAGGGAGACGACCGGTCCGGTTCGGTCCAGGATCAGCCGGACCGGATCAAAAAACCGAACCGAACCCGGTTCGGTAATAGTTAGACCGAACCCGGTTCGGTCCATAATTAGACCGAACCCGGTTCGGTTCATAATTAGACCGAACTCGGTCCAATAAATAGACCGGTTCATGCAGACCAAACCCGGTTCATAAGCCGGTTTAGATTTTGAACTACTGGTGGACCTTAACTGACAGTTAAAATCTGTTTATAACTGACGGTCGACCTTGGCCGTCTGTGTATTTCTGTGTAGTATGGTACATACAGAGCCAGAATGGTACATAGGCTCTTTTTAGTAATTTTGGGCTGTTTAATAAATAATTTCAAGCCCTAATTAGTGTGTTATTGGTATGTGTGTGATATTACTGTATTAAGAGCATTAGTCCCTTATGCTATGATGACTGATAGCAAAGGTCTTAAATGGTAAAGAAAAATCCGACTAATAAACCTAGATGGTTTAGAGACATAATCATTTTATGAAAGATAATAAAATGATGACTTGAGGGTTGAGCTTGAGGGTTGGGAAGAACCTAATCAAGATAAAGACTAAAATACCCTTGGGATTGGGAGTCAGTGTATGAGTGTGAGTGACTTCCGATCAAGCGACCGAATGACTATTAAGTCACATGTCAGGCTATCTGTTGAGCTATTAAGCCAACAGTTGTGAATGGTATGTTACGGTTCCATACTAGTAATACTGTGATACCTATTAAGGATCACAAGGAATAGATTGAGGTGATGTTGCATCTTCCGACTGGTGGAAGCTCTGCCGTTTGTATCTCTCTATGGATTTTAGAGAGCATTCACATCTTCCGACTAGTGGAAGCTCTGTGTCATGGTACCTAATAAGGACCAACGTCTATTGGTCAGGCTTAAGCTGTTATATATCTCTATGGATTTTAGAGAGAATAATGATATGTTATTTTGGCCATGTTTGCATCTTTCAATGGATTTTAGAGAGAGTATTACATATTTTATTGGCCAGGCTTAAGCTGTTACCTCTTCTCTATGGATTTTAGAGAGAGCCGCACATCCTGAGCCTTGGTTACCAGGTGGGTTACTGTGCACAACATTGGAGACGTTAGCATCCTAGAAGGCTGCGTTTCCCGACCCACATCGAGTTTAGGAGCTGATGTGGAGCCAGACCCTTCCGACGGTCATACCTTCTATGGTAAGGAATGGGCGAGGCAGTCACCCTTGAGAAATTCAGGGCGTGCCATGATTACCGGTATTAACCGGAGTGATAGTCACGGTGTTTTCGTGCTGTCTGTCATGTAGGTATGACATTCAATGAGTCTGTCTATGGGACAAAGACTTAATTATTAAACTTGAACTTGGGAAGCAATAAAAGACTTGCTTGAAAGATTAATAAAAGATTCAAGTGGAATCCTGTAATAGGTTGCATGATATGTTAATGCAAATCCTAATTTGATGTGATGATGACTGTGTTATGGTATCCCACTGAGTATTTTTATACTCAGCATCCTTATGTGATGTAGGTGCTGCTATGGAGGATTGACTTCACGTGCACTTGGGAGCTAGGGGGTGAGGACGATCAGATTGCTGAGCATATCTCCTATTCGGGTTTGTTCTAACTCTTGTATTAAGGCGCGAGCGCCGACTATTTCTAGTTTATTTGGAGATGGATGACAGACTTGCACTTAGAGGATTTGCTTTAGTTTAATCGACTTTGCATCTTGTATTACTATATGTATATATGGTTTTGTATCCATATTTATGAACCCCAGTTATCACGGCCTAGATGCTTAGTCGAAAATTTTTCAACCAAAGATTTATCGCTTAGAGGAACAATGGTTTCAACGAAATTTTTTCCTCGAGTTTTTCTGCTACCACTCTTATTTAAAAATGGTTTTAAAAACCCGGGCCGTACACGCTGGCCTCGGCGCAGAGGACGTTGAGGAAGGTGGTGTAGGTTTGGGAGACAGACGTCTCAATGACAAACCTGCCACCGTGGTAATAGACGAGCACAGGCAACTTCTTATCCTTTATCTCATTGCCCTGGGCTGATCTGGGAAGGAAGAGGTGGGTGGAGAGGCTAGGGAGGAAAGGAACGTCCTTGGAGCAGACGCTGGTTTGGGGGTCGTCGCCGGTGGGGACGGTGGCGGTGCCGAGGATACGCTCGATGCGGCTGGACTTGTAGACGCGGCAGAAAGGAGGGAAGTTGTGGATGAGTTGGTTGTCCTATGTTATTGTTGAAATTTGACTTGAAATTAAGCAAAATAGTTAAAAATTAAAGCGATCGATCGGCAAAATGAGGCGATCGATCGTGTAACGATCGACCGTGATGAAACGATTGATCGTAGTTATTGGAATTTTAGGATTTGTGCACTGCGATAAAACGATCAATCGTAATTTCAGGCTAAATTATGCGATCGATCGGTTTATAACACGATCGATCGGTTATACGATTACAGCGAGAAAATGACCATTTCTCTGTAGAAAATTGTGTCTCTTCTTCTAGAATAAGCCTAACAGAGCTCTTCTATATAAATAGAACGATTTTTTACAGAAAAGGGTAACAGAAACGATAGAAAAATATTCTCCTTCAATCTTAATTCATCATCCATCATTGAGCAATAAATTCTCCTTTGATCGAGATCCAGTCAGTTTGATTTGAAGTGCACCTTTAAATTGACGGTGTGGTTCGTTGTATCTCGGGAACAGAACACTATTAATTGCCTGTGCACGGAGGGTGGCGTATCTATTTCAAGGACAACGCATAGCGTGCCTCGAACATGGTTTTAATTTTTATACTCTTTCTGGTATTTTATATGTTTATTTGTCAATTGCATGTGAATAATTTGGTAGTATTTTAGCCCTCTTTTATATGACAATCCCAACAGTTACTGTTGTAGCTAGGGCATCCATCTCTGCAACCAACTAGAGTGAACTGAGGAAGGAGAAAGATGAATGAAATAGGTGGTGATATTGTGTTTGTCGTTTTCAGCTTTAAGAAGGAAAGGATAGGCAAGGGGAGGGAGAGGGGTCACCGATGGGCCGACCTACAAGATCGAACTGGGTGGCCCGACCCGGTCATCAAGTCGGGTCAACGGCCAAACCGGGTTTTAAAACCCTAGACAGTTGGCATTGCAAAGGCAAGAACAATAGAACTAAGGACTGAATGTTCTGCTATATTTTCATTTAACCACTTATTGAAGGGACTAGGGTTTGCTTAGGGGCCGTTTGGGGCGTGATTATTGCAAAAACATCCAGACTGGATATTGGATATATACTGTAGCATCCATGTGGATTTTTACATCCAGCTGAAACACCTCCTGAGGTGTTTCATACACTAGCATAAATATTTCATACACTAGCATAAATACACTAGCATAAACATCCAGATGCTACAGTGTAGGATGTTTTGCTTTTAATCACGCCCTAAACGGCCCCTTAGTAACAATTTTCTGGAGTGAGAAAGCTAAATTTTAGGGAAGAAGCAGTAGAGAAGAATCATGATGTTTGGTTGGGAAGAATCAGCTTTTAGAGAAAAATTTAGGGCCTAATGACATATTTTATAAATAAACACGGAAGATAGAGGCATATAATAAAAAAATATATTTTTAATCATAAAACACATTTTTCCTATTATGTGCCTATATCTTATTTACAAAATTAGAAAAAATATCATGAGTAAAAGTAATGAAACTGAGAATCATTTCTTTTGGGAAATTTCATTTGGGAGAAGTCAGAGTCTCCATGTAGCTGCCGAACAGGCCCTAAGGGTGCGTTTGGGCAAGAGATCTCTTGCAGTCGGGCGAAAGCGGAAGATGGCTACAAGAGAAGTGTGATGGGAGTTTTACGAAGGGAAACGGGCTTCAAATGAAGCCGCTTCATTTGCCCAAACCAATAATTCAATATTCAAAACAAAACTTCTTTCTATATTCCACAATTCAACACCTACTCTCCCTACACCTAACAGATGCTGCAGTCCATCTTAAAATGAACTGGAAGGCGAAATCACTATTAAATAATGGAAAATAAAATATATAACGTGAGTTTGCATTTAGGATTAAATCTTGGACAAACATTCAAACTTTTAACATCAGTCCAGCAAATTAGACAAAAACGACCAAAGTGCATGGTGATCATCCAATCAGCAAAAATCATGGAACGCAAAAGGTTGTGCACTATGAATTCAGATACACTTAGGTTAGTTGGTTGGACAATGTCTTCTGTTGAAGCACTCTTTGGTCTTGCAGCAACCTCCAATTCGATAAATATGCACCCGAAATGTTGATATGTCCCGCAGTTCAAATATGAAAGTGTCTCCCTCTTTAGGATTGTTCCCTCTAGAAAATGCAAGAAAACCTTGAGAAAAACGGACCATTCCTTCCACCCAGCCTTTGAAAAAGGTTCCCAGTTTTTGCCGTGTGGATCTTGGAGAATAAACTTGCTTGTTTTTTTCAAAAGGTAGCGAAGAAAGTCTTTGGGGATACGCTGCCCAAGCAACAGATTATGCACGGTGGGCACAAAGCTTAGTTGTAGAAACTCCAGCGCAGAAAAAGCTTGCACAAACAAGGTGCAGTAAATAGAATAATGACCTGAACACTAATAACCATCATAGCCAAGGCATTTTCCTTTTCAAAGGGTTGCAATCCTATCTAATGAGAAGGGCCATCCATTAATACTCCAATTATTAAGAACTGATTATAAGCTTTTTTTTTAGTTGACATTTAGAGTAGAACAGATGGAAGAGCAACAAACTATATGGAAGAGTAAAAGTGTAGCTGACACATAAAAACTCACTATCACATAGGGCCACACGATGTGATACTTCGATATGCATATTCTAAAGAAGAGAAGCATGGAGCTAAATGAGTCAGGGCCAATGCTAGCTTCCCCTTTTACACGTGAAGTTGGTTCATGAAGCTTTTGCTTGGATCTCGTTCCGAGCATCGGAGCAGAAGACTCATATTGACCTGACATTGTTCCATGATATAAGTCTCAAATTTAGAAAAGACAAAGAAGAAATCATATGATGTTCAAAACCATTAACCTGGTTCAACTTTGGCGCGGCGCCCTTGAGCTTTTTGGACTTCTGAGAGTGACACGGATCAAAATCTTTCTTGATTTCTTTTAGCTCATGACTTTTTACTGTTAATTTCTTATGTTCTATGTCTTCCCCAACTGGATAGATATAGACCTGAAAGGTTAGTACATCTAACATTTCAAGTATGCACGTGTCTCCCAATTTGAGATTAGTCCCTCTGCAAAATGCAGTCCAACCCCGAGAAAAATAAATTTTGTCCCCACGAGTAATAGACAATTCCCACTTCTTGCCATAGGGGTCATGGATAATGAACTTGTTCTTGTTTTTGGGAAGGTAACCATGGAAGTCCTTGGGGATATGCTGCTCAAGTATAATATGGCATGAGGTCAGCACAGTCAGCTTGTAAAAACAAAGTGCAGTAAAAGAAATTAAAAAGTGAATTAAGAAGAACATAAACAAAATTAATAACTATGAGCATAAAGACATTTTTCTCTACGGATTAATGATCCCATATTGTGACACCATCTACCGTGAAGGAGCATACAAACATCTAACATTTTTTCGTAAATGTGCATGTTTATTGCTATGAGATGCCGGAAGACCAAACACCCAGGATGCTACAATAAATACAGATAGAAGAAATGAAAATGTAACAAAGTGCAGGAAAACAGATATGTATAGCTGAAAAAAGCAACCTTACCATAGCAAATGGCTTCATTACAGAATTCTTCTGTATGCATTTTATAAAAAAGGAAATTTGGATGTAAATGAGTCCGGGCTATGGCAAACGTTTGCTTTAACCCTTGAAATGGCTTGGGGGCATTCTAGCCTGCTCTCTGTTTTAATTTTTCTTGCAGGAGGCTCATGTTGATCTAAAGTAGAGGACATATTCGTTAGTCATATAACAAGCATTTACATCAACACAAAACAGCAGATTAAACCATTGTTCAATAAAATTAACCTGGTTCAAATTGCACCTTGCTGCGCTTCTTGGATTTTGCAGAGTGATCTTCCTTGATTTTATTTCTCACAACTTTTCTCCCTCTTGCTTCATAAGCAGACTCCTGAGGGTACTTGGTCCTAAAGGTATCTTCTCTCTCACAAGCAGTTCTATCGAAAATAAGGACAGAGAAATGCATGCTTCCTTCGTATCTAAACACGAGAAGATCATGCTCCCAACCAGTCCTAAATTCAATGTGATTGCAGCTATCTTTACTCATGTCTTCCCGCCACTGCCATCCACCTGGGCCTTCTAAAATGGCTCTGCTACATGCTTCCTTTGATATGTGCTTGGTCAAGGTGGGATCCGCTGCAATGGTCAGCCATAGGCCCATAGAAGCACACAAAATATAGAAGGATTCGTAGTTTGTATAACATCATCTTTTAATTTCACTGAATAGGTACAAATCATTTTATAATACTTAAATCATCATAGAAACTCAACATAAAGACTTCTATAAAAAGACATTAAAGGAGAACTAGAGCTATTGGAGATGATTGATGAATAGCCTTAAACAGAAATAACTCCTGTTCATGCAGGCGATGATCTTTCACAAATGCCTTCCAACATGCATCAAAATAATTGTCATTGCAGCTCCCCTTACTCACATGCACCCGCCACTGACCTCCACCAGGGCCCTTTAAGATAGCTTCATCAGATGCTTCCTTTGAGATATGCTTGGTGAAAGCCAGAGGGATCCGCTGCAAAGGTCAGGCAATAGGAGCACACAAAATAAAGAACGATTAATTGCTTTACTACAATCACTTTTAATTGCACTAAAATGAGTATAAATCAAGTTGTACATGAAGTCATGATTAAGAGAGAAAAAAAATAACTCCTAAAAAAATACATGCAAAGAGAACCAGAGGATGGATGAAGATCCTTGGAGAGAATATATGTAAACAAGTTTGCCACGAACCCAATTAAGAGAGAGCCTGTTATTATGATGACTTACAGAATAACGCACCATGATATCCTCATTTTACATTCGTTCTTTTTTTGACATACTCATTATGCATTGTTCTTTTGTTTGTTGATATACTCATTAAGTCATTATGCATTCACTAACATTGCAAGTAGTTTTTTAAGATGCAACCAAAACTAGTCAATCAACATTAAAAAAAACACAAAATATAAGATGTTGACAAAAATTTTGAAGAAGAAAGCTGTAACACTTTCAGTTGACAGACTTCAACCAAAAGAAAACGGAAAACAGACAAGTAAAGGAGCAGTCAGATATTAGTAAAAAAAGAAGGGAAAAGCTTACAAGCCGGAGAGAGAAATCGCCCAGCAAGATTTTGAAGAAGTGATGCTTCCTTGTCCTGACTCTTCTCTGAGCTCCCCTCACCATTGTTCCAACTTGGCCTTCCCAGTATAGGAAAGCCGAGGAAGTAAAGAATTCTTTCTGGTGTTTCCGGCCCGCTTTTGCTTTATGTCGATGTGACACGAGAGAAGAAAGTAGTTGTAGAAAGTTGTGTTTGTTTTCAGGGAAAAAAAACAGTATAATTGTTACTCGTAGAAAGTTCTTTTAGGCAATGTGTAATCGTACAAGGTTTGGCAGAACAAGAGACGATCATCTTTATTGCCATTATCAGCTTGCCTTTCTTTCTTTGATATATTAAATTGGAGTACAGCCGAAACTGTAACAGAGCATCAAAAAGAAAATACAAGCTAACAGAATACAGAACTCTTTAACTCCACAATGAAATAAAATAAGCATCCTTGCACTTCAACTCCACTGGCTTGGAAAATCAGTATTCCTGATAAAATAAAGGCTCGGCAAAAGCGTGAAGATACAATCCATGATAATAGATGTATAATTAGGATTGACAAAGCACAAATGCTATCAGATTGTACACCAACCCGTAGCCGGAAATAAAAAAATCGTACAACCCAATACTGTATTTTACTTCTTCCAAAATTTCAGTAGGAAAGAGACTTACATCTCGCATAACAGTGGGATCCAGAAAAACTTTCCCACCCTACAAATGCTTTTTCCGTAAAAAATAATGATTAGTGTTACATATATATGACCAAAATAACAAACAATCTCTCTTCAACAAACAGCTATTGATGATCCAGATGGAAGACTCCCTGTTTTGTATGAATAACTGAACCAGAAAAAACCGTGCACCAACACCTGCTGCAATCTCATTATATGAATCCTCTTGAGCATTCTGAGTCCAAGTAAAACGAGTTCCCATAGCTTTTGTTGGTTCAGATGTAATTAAATGAAAGTTAACCGTTTGGCCAAATTCTAAAATAAAATGAATTATGTACCAGCACATGCTAGGGTTCCATTAGCCGCAATCCTCTCCTTATTCTCAATCCTGAGGTAGAGTGGAATCCTAATACCCTGCTCCCTTAGTCGATTCACCATGTCATTAAGCCACTCAAAAGTGAGCTTTGATTGAGCATTAAGCTCTTCTCTCACTTGTGGACATAATCTGAACCAATCTCCCAACATTTTGTGCACATGAGAACGGACCATTCTCCAAGGAACTGGGTATCTCTCACATAGCTTCAAATACTCTGCAACCAAATCAGTCTGATCCAGTCCGCTATCTATGTAGCTCTCTTCATCAGCCTTCCTCCACTCAACAGTAGAATAACCAGCAAATAGAGCTGGATTCTCAAGAAGAGACTCAGCTGAAAGAACCCCCTCAACACCAGTCGCCTCCATACAGCTATGAACGTCACCCATGTGGCGGATATTCCCATTAGCAAGAACAGGAATGGATAAAGCATTTCGCACAACCTTTATAGCATCCCAATCAGCTCGAAACTTTTTGCCATCTTTTTCATCTCTAGTCCGGCCGTGGACGGCCAACAGAGAGCAACCGGCTTCTTCTAGCATTTTAGCGTATTGAATGGTGTCTTCAAGTTTTGGAAACAGCCGGATTTTGCAAGATACTGGAACATGTAGATTTGTGGCAAGCTTTTGAACAAGTGATTTAACAAGGGGCAGGTTATCCATAAGAAATGCTCCATAATTACCTCGCCTAGCAATCCGTTGGGGGCACCTGTACAAAAAGAGTTATGCAAAATGCAGAGGTTAGAAATTGATTGTGCTGAATTCACAGCTTAGAATGCTAATAAAAGACATGATTTCAGGTCAAAAGCGACTGAAAACCATAATATGCTTTTAAGTACTGCACGCATTCTTTCCAAAGCCAATGTAGTCGCTAAAGCGTATATTTCAAATTAAGACTACACTTTGTAGTATATAATCCTATCAGATGCTTAAAGGTTGTTAGTAAACAGCAAAAAGATATTCAGTTTGTGGCTCTTGGCAGAATAACACCAAGGTAACAATGTTATTTGCGCTGTGATGTACAATACTAAAGAAAAAACAATGTTATTCAACTCACATGCTGTTACTTATGCTTACTTAACTCTCTAGATCCTAGGATAATAGTGGTGGCATATATCTACACAAAGTCCTGATAGCGGCGGACAGAAGGAGATGGAGGGCGGTAGGGCATCTTCTGGAATCACCACCAGAAGTTCCTAGGCATCGGCACCTAGGCGCTCAGCTTCTTCACCAAACGGAGAGTTTCACCATAGAAACAAGGCAATACTTCACAAAAACATTAACTGACTTTTCATTGATAATTGTGCCTTTAAATAAACTTACAGTATGTTTGTGAAAAACAAAAGTTACAAGCCAATCAAGGACCTACCCTAATTAAAAACGGGATAAAAATCTTCTCTCCTAAATAAAGTAACATGCTTAAACAAGGACTTAATTAAAAAGTAATTCTAATTATACTAGGATTCTACTATAATAGGAAATTACTAAATAAAATTAACTCTTAGATATCCGCATCATTCTCCACGGGTGAAAGAGACTTGACTCCGATGAGTATGGCTCAAGCAGCCAGCAAGTTATCACGCAGCACCATATGGCTAGGAAAACACAAAAAGAAGGTGCCCGCTTTAAAGCCATAAAAAAACCGCAAAGAAAGAGAACGATACACCAAATATGATGTATCAACGCGTGAACAATGCACTATAGCTGGTTTGGCTAAAATTAACCCGAACCGAGCCAAATCCGAGGTCGACCCTTTTTTTTTTTTAAATGGAAACCCGGAGTCGACCTTTCGAAGGGTAGGAAAGAACAGTTCGCGAGCGAAAGGGAGGAAGGGCCGGCGATGCCCTATGGCAACTGTGGCAGCGGCAATGGCGCGATGGTGGATCGAGGTGGCCGCTCGGGTGACAGAGCGGCCTCCGGGAGAGGAGACCAAAGAGGCGAGGCAACCGGAACAGCGCCGTGGCAACCTGGGCTCAATCCGGTGGAGGGTCACCGCGACGAAAAAGGCAGCAGGGGCACAACGAAGGTAGGAGGTCCGATCGGCGAAGAGGAAGACGGCAGCAAGCGACCATCTGATCGGCAGAAGGAGCAGCAACGTATTGTCCGACGGCGAATCGGGTGGAGGCAGTAGAATATGAAGCAAATCATCATCGACGGACTTCAGGATCCCCAACTGATGGCGACGTGGTGGTTGAGGTCACCGGACGCAACTGTAACAGGAAAGGTGCAATCTTTGGCGCCGGAAGAGAACTTGTGGACATCGAAGAGAGAAGAAACACCAACTGTCAAGAATGATCACGGACCATGAAGGGCAGGGCTCGAGCTGAGAGTCAGGAGACACTTCCAAGTTTTGGGATTCGATGCAGGGCTCTTTTGTGTAAGGAAAAATCACCCCTTGTGGCACGCTCTCGTGTACCATTGTAGCCAAGGAGTCGTCTGCATATGACTGATGGACCGGCACAATCACATCTAACGACGGAGGGACAAGAGATAGAGCCTCTTCGTCTTGTTCAGATGGCTCTTGGTCATGGGTGGTCGGCACGGACACTGCACTAGATGGCTGATGCACGTGAAGCACTTGAAGCGTTGGGATGGGGAATTAGTGACAGCCGATGGTATGCGAGAGCATACGCGTGAGAGGTAAGTGTTGATCTCAGCATGCTGGCGGACAACCACATCAAATTTGGCATTCAAATTAATTAAGCGGTGGAGTATGAAATCCAAAGTGGGAGGGGAATGAACGGGGTGCAGGTTGTTTGATGGGCCACCAAGTTGATAGCGGACAGAAGGAGATAGAGGGCGGTAGGGCATCTTCTGGAATCACCACCAGAAATTCCTAGGCATCGGCACCTAGGCGCTCAACTTCTTCACCGAACGGAGAGTTTCACCAAAGAAACAAGGTAATACTTCACAAAATCATTGACTGACTTTTCATTGATAATCATGCCTTTAAATAGACTTACAGTATGTTTGTGAAAAGGAAAGTTACAAGCCAATCAAGGACCTACCCTAATTAAAAATGGGATAAAAATCTTCTCTCCTAAATAAAGTAACATGCTTAAACAAGGACTTAATTAAAAAATAATTCTAATTATACTAGGATTCTACTAAAATAGAAAATTACTAAATAAAGGTAAACTCTTAGATGTCCGCAGCATGTTCTCTATAGGTGTACCAGCATATACACAATTAAAAGACAGTTATCTCGACTTGAATTGCATATTAGTACATACATGTGTGATGTACAACAGCCATCCAGTTCCTCACCTGAATTCCTTTGAACTCATTATATCCTCCTATACAAGAAAAAAAAAAAAATATATATATATATATATATAAGTTTAAATAAGATCGCTCTCATATGGCTTATATGAGGCCACTTTAAATCGTAGCCGTTGGATCTTGATCTGACGGCTACAAATATCTATAATGATCTCACCCACTCCTTGATGTGACACACTCACCTACCCACTGATTTGATATCCACCCTCCAACGGAATCCGCCAGAGGGTTGATATCCACTCACCTGAACGATCTCATATAAACTCTTCTCTCTCTCTCTCTCTCTCTCTCTCTCTCTCTATATATATATATATATATATATATATATATATATATTCAATTACGCACTGATTGCCCTGAAGAGCAGGACTTACACGCCTACGCCTATACCGAAATCGCCTACTGATTATCATGACTCTATCAAAATTAGCAAAAGAGTAGACAAACCATTACCCCAAATTTATATCCACGTAATCACAATATGCTTCCACCCTCCGCGCAGCTTCCAGCAATACATCAGGATCATTCGCGCAAAACTGCACAAACAACGGTCGATCTACCTGCAAAACATCATCACATTCAAATCACTACTCAAAAACACAATTCCGCAAATCGAACAACAACTTTCAAGCTCTGCCTCCAACATTTCACAGAATTAACAACACATTCTTTTGGTGCAATTGGAGCATAAAGCAAGCAACTTTCGAATACCTTACAGGTGGTAAATTCGAGGGAGCGGTACTTCTCGTTCTCGGAGAAGATGCGGGAGTGGAGCATGGGCGTGTAGGCGGCCTGGGCGCCGTACTTGCGGCAGAGCATGCGAAAGGGGAGCTCCGAGTTGTCCACCATGGGCGCCACCATCAGCCTCGGCGCCCCCAGCCGCTTCCAGTACTCCCACGCCCGCTCCGCGTGGGAGCCAACGCCGCCGCTCAAAAGCCCCACCGTTGGCGGCGGAAGCTCCGATCCGGTCTCCTCCTCGCCGCCGTTTTCGCCGGGGGCGGAGGCGCACAAGCATTCGTCCAGATCCAGCGATCCGTTAGCCATGGCGGCGGCGGAGGAGGAGAAATTAGGGTTAGGGACGAGAGATTGGGGATTCCGGTGCGAGTTTCGGTGGGGAAAGGCGGCGCGCCAGAGATGCATGTAGGCGCGGCTCGCTCGCGCGCGCTACGAGGCAGACGATATAAGAGGATTTGTAGGGGAATGGGTCGGGTCGAGTCCAAGTAAACATTGACCCGCTTATGGATTTTCTTTTTCTTTTTCTTGCTAAAAAAAAAAGGGAAATTTATATAAAAAAACATAAAAAAAAATTACCAAATTGGCGCACTGTAGCAAATATTTCCCAAACTGGTGTTCTGACAAGCCACGCAGGCGCCAGTGCCGCTGGCTCCTGCGTGGCCTTTTTTTTTTTAACCGGCCCGAGAGGCGTCGGTCGGTTAAAAGAGAAAGGCAAAGGCGTCGGTTCTTGTCATTTTTCGTCTCATTTTAAATAGGCCGTCACTTCAACGATACATATCTCTCTTATTTCTAACCTATTTTCACTCATTTTTTTTTCATTCTTTCTTATTTTTAGTGCTCTTTCTAGTGATTATGATATCACAAAGATGTTGAGCCATCACATACCATTTATCGTAGTTTTTATAGTATTTTTTTCGATAAATAGTATGCGATGGATCAACATCTTTGCGATATCATTATGACCAGAAAGACCGCTAAAAATAAGGAAGAATGAAAAAAAATGGGCGAAAATGGATGAAGAATGAGAGAGATATGCATCATTGAAATTTGTCCCACTAAACAAAC